>JAULCC010209532.1:0-12810 GCA_032358795.1 Nuttallia obscurata | reverse complement strand
TGGTGGGATAGAGAAACTAAAGACTTAGACGTGTTTACATTTAGATAAACATAAATGGTTGGCTAGAGCAATTAAAGACTTGGACATTTTTACATTTAGAAATACATAAATTGCGGGCTAGAGAAAGAAAAGACTTGGACATGTTTACATTTAGATATACATGTACATAATTGGTTGGCTAGAAAAACAAAAGACTTGGACATGTTTACATTTAGAAATGCATAAATTGCGGGCTAGAGAAAGTAAAGACTTGGACATGTTTACATTTAGATATACATGTGCATAAATGGTTGGCTAGAAAAACAAAAGACTTGGACATGTTTACATTTAGATATACATAACTGGTGGGCTAGAGAAACTAAAGATAAGGACATGTATATATTTAGATATACATAAATGGCGGGCTAGAGAAACTAAAGACTAGTACAAAGTCCGTTTAGCTGATGTGTGCTATCAGTTTTTCTTGGTGCTTTCTTAGTTATTAAGTGATCAGGACATGTTTTTGTATACTGTATACAATTTCAGAACAAATTTACCAGATTTCTACGTTTTACAGCTACTGTACTCCACTTATGGCCTAGGATATCGAATATTTGAAAACTGTTGCAATTGTTGAGATTTATTCAGGGAACATGAATGCAATATTATTGGAAGTGAATGACACCTGTAGTATTAATTACAAAAAGCCACTCAAAATTAGTAATTTTACGTTTAAAACTTACCCCGCTAGTCAAGGTGTAGCCATTTTTAGCATAAATCATACGAAAAATTGACAATAACGAGTGTCATCCTGAAAACTCTTGCATTCATGTTATTTTCATAATTACAATCTTTTGAAAATGTTTGAAATTAAATTTGGAGTTCAGTCGCTTTGAAACCAATAACAGCTTTTTACGTTTTAATAAGACACATTAAATTCTTTTGTAACATTTGCACTATAAAGACGATCATGAACAATCATTGAACTATTTTCAAAGTTATCCGTGACATTATCTTCCTTCTAATTTTGATATGATTATATGGCTTACCTAAGATGGGGGGGCGTAGTTGTAGCTTTTCTCACTGACCTAATCACAGGTCAAAGTTCATAAGTCAGAGTTTGACCACAACCTTCGTGATATGTGATCTTAACCTTAAGCCTGCTAAGGGCGACTGTGATAGACCTTGCAAACAACTTGGATCCAGATTAAACGCCGAGTAACTCGGCGTCTAATCAGGATCCAAACTGTTTGACACCCGGCCAATTATTTCTCCAGATATCGGGCCATTCTGATGAATTTTAAAATCTAGGCAGACGACAGTTTAAGCAGACGACATTTGTTCAGCAGGCTAAAGGTTAATAGCTTTATGACCGGTCAGCTGTCTCTTGCCATTGTCTCAAGTGGGGGAAAGGCGGCCAAGTATTCGCTGTTGTGCTTTTATAAGTATTGGTAAGGAACCAATAAAACAGTTTTATTAACGTGTGACCTGCTGAATAGTCATAGCTAGCAGTTTTGTTTACAGATTTTTATTATTTCATCTAGGGAACCTTTCCAGTTGGCTTGTGGTAGGTCTTTGGTTCTACCCGGGTGCGCTCTGTGCCTGAAATAGTAGAAAAAGGTCTCCCGGGGTCTTCCTCCACCTGTAATGAACTGTACGTTTCTTTTTGAATGGAAAACTTAAATACTGTTAAAGGGACGTTACATACATAATAAACAAATAAACAAACATAATTAATCAGTGAGGTCATTTGAGTGTAGATCCATCTTTAACAATTTGTTGGTTTTCCATTTTGAATACTGTACATTTAGTTGCTATGACGTGTTATGTGGAGACTTATCTATGTCCCCATTGTTTGTCATTTTAACTCATCTCGCCATTAACAGGATATGCGTTTGATGTCCCACTTGGCATGGTTGATATAAGAAATGGTCATAACTGAAATATTAAAGCTACTTTGTAACAGATGTAACATTTGGTCTAAAACAGAAAATAAAAAAAGGAGAAAACAACTAATTCGTTAAATCTCTGACATGCCATTGATGACATCCATGTTCTTTGTAACCGTGGTTACCGATAAAACAACAATGAAATGCGCGTGCAGATTCATGCGACAGTAAACAGCAAATGCCCGATGATACAAGTAACTTTGCGTCGAACAATACATTTAACAACCTTGATAGCTATTATAACGATATTTTATCTTCTTTTAAACATGTAAGTATATTACCTTTAAGCCGTAAAATGATCTGAGTTGGTATTTTGCGAATTTTATTTATTTTTCAAATGTTCGTCACTTCAGTAATATATACTCCTTCAACTCCACACGAGTTATTTCCCATGGCAAATAATGTATGTGATCCCAAGATGTGGCCTGTAACAGACAACGATAAAATCTACAAGCCGTCTGATTTTATGTGTCATTATTTAGAAAGAAACCTATAATTCAAATAAGGAGAGCACCAACAAATGAACGCTACCATAATGAAATATTTTATTAAAAGTTTGCTCAAATAATATAGTCTAGTCCTAACCAAATGCAATAAGGGGGAAGTTTAGGGCAAATTATATATGTCAACAACTATGGCGCCGTTATCAAACGTCGTACACTTGTAAACTGTGTTTAATTGCACTGCTTGACCCTGATGATAATACGTTCTCCTTTATCACTGTTCATATTATACTTTGACAACCGAATATCGAT
Organism: Nuttallia obscurata; assembly: GCA_032358795.1. NCBI lineage: Eukaryota > Metazoa > Mollusca > Bivalvia > Cardiida > Psammobiidae > Nuttallia > Nuttallia obscurata. The sequence goes on along the minus strand of JAULCC010209532.1, from coordinate 10,127 downwards.
TGAGTTGTATGCATTAAGTTCAAACTTAAGTTCTATAATACAGATCGATCATTGTAACGTAATCTCGATGACAACTTATTGTACTGCTGATATTCACTGGTTATAACCAGAATGAAGTAATGTAGAAAAGTAGAAAAGACGATTTTATTAAAAAACATAATTATATGTTTTTTGTTGAGATTCATTTGGTTTAAACATACTGCATATACCAACAGGTTAGCAACACGAATTCTCGTAACTTATATATCCTTCATTCTCCTACAGTATACAAAAAACAACAGAAAAAGGCTGCAAGACAACACAGAAGAAGTAATAATAAAATTAAGGTAAAGCAAAAGGGTTTACATAGAAACAATGCAAAATTAACAAAGAAAATAAGATACAAGTAAAAAAACAGAAATACTGAAACGTAAACAAAACACACAACAATAAATATAAAACAAAAACAACAATAAACAAACAGCAAAGTAAAATGGTTGTAGACATATTGTAGACATATGGTAGAGACTCTCAATGGCGACTCTTTAATTACAAGCCCAGCGCTCTGTCTTCTACAACACTCGGCCTCTTATTTTTTTCCTTTTTTTACTATCCAAAATTACTATACAGTGTATTCTCGCACTTCTTTCCGATGCGATACGAAGCATGAAAAAAGATGCGAAAGTGTGTAAATCTGTTATCGCGTCTCTTTCTGTCGAGATCCAGCTGAAATTACTATGATTTCTAAAGGTTAATTCGCAAATCGGACTGCAAAAAATGCGAAAGGGCAATGTACCGTTATCGTACCATTTGTTTTCATATGGCTGCGCGACAGTAGCTTTCCAATAACGCGATGGTTCGGTATTTACAATTTTTTATGAGCCCATGCAAGTTTGGTTAAATCTTGCAAGTCTACATTGGTTGCCCTCGTTACCATTCAGTCAACTGTTTACTGAAATAACAACAAAATACTTAAGAAATTTAGACTTTATTAGGGGACATTTGCGTAGAATTGTGCTCAAAGGTTTAAACACATTATCGTACAAGATCAAGTCTTCTTCGTTTCCTTGTGTAATAAGTATGCTTATGTTATATTCTTTACATATGTATTCAAATATTTGACTACCTAAAACTGTCTTTATTTCCTTGTATACAGGAATGTTTGACCTTGACGATAGTTTGAGTAACATACATTTATCGGCATATCTTGAGATATTTTTGCATGGATAATAACCGCGAATAGTGCGGTAATTTGATGTAATTACGTGATTTTTCACTTTAAAGAAGAATGAAATGAAACGAAATTTAAGACTTTTGTCCTCCGTTACTGTTACACGAGTCGCCTGACCCTTTCCTCTATAGAAATCGTCATACAAACATACCTTAACAAGAGAAAACTACTGTTGTACGAAACAAACATTTACTGCAACAACTGTTGATAGGGTTGTTAACACTTACATACGCCACCACACCAAATATACACACCGGTGAATAATTAACGGGAAAAAACACGCCAATAAATGATAAGTGAAAACTATATATTGTGAAATGTACCCACGTGACATAAAACTAGCAGGATAACGTATGAACAAGAACGATAACGGAAAATCATAACTAGTGATAAACAGGAGAAAGAATGACAATCATTGTTGACCGTGAACTAGTAAGAGAAGTGATGTTATGAACTAGCATAACAACAAGCGACAAGCCGGAACAATCGTGACATCAAATGATAAACGAGAACTAGCATAAAACCAAATGATAAACGGGAGCTAGCATGATAATCGTGAAACAACATGACATCAAATGATAAACTAGAACTAGCATGACAACAATTGATAAACGGGAACTAGCATTTTAACAAATTATAAATGGGAACTGACATGACAACAAATGATAAACGAGAACTAGCATAACACCAAATGATAAACGGGAGCTAGCATGATAATCGTGAAACAACATGACATCAAATGATAAACTGGAACTAGCATGACAACAATTGATAAACGGGAACTAGCATTATAACAAATTATAAATGGGAACTGACATGACAACAAATGATAACGTAAACTAATAAACAAATGATAAACGAGAACCAGCATGATATTAAGTGGTAAATGTGAACTTCTACGAAATCAAATGATAGACTGGAACTAGCATGATATAAAATGATTAACGAGAAAGTCCATGACAACAAATAAGAAACGGGAATAAGCATAACATCAAATGATACATAGGAGCTAGCATGACGAAAAAAGTTAGTCGAAATTAGCATGACATCAAATGTTTAACTTGAAATAGCATGATAAAAACGATTAACATGAGCTAGTATGACAACAAATGATTAACGTTAACAAATATGACAACAAATGATAGAGGGGAACAAGCATGATATTTCGTGATACAAGAGTACTTCCATGACAAAAAATAATAAGCGAGATCTAGCATAGCATCAAACAATAGTCTGGAGCTTGCATGACAGCATATGATAAACGGGAACTAACATGATATATATAATGATAAACGGAAACTAGTATACCACCAAGTGATAAACTGAAACTAGCATGACAACAAATGATAAACGTAAATAAGCATGACAACAAATGATAAACTTGAACTAGCATGATATAGGATGCTAAACAGGAACAATCACGACAAACACGATAAACAGGAACAAGCATGACAAAAAAGGGTAAACGGGGACTAGGTTGACAAAAACGATAAAGGGAAACTAATATGACAAAATTGATAAACGAGAACAAGCATGAAATAAAGGATAAACGGGAAATAGCATGACAAAAATGATAAACTGGAACTACCATGACAACAAATGATAAACTGGAACTAGCATGACAACTAATGATAAACTGGAACTACCATGACAACAAATGATAAACTGGAACTAGCATGACAACAAATGATAAACGGGAACTGTGATGATCTCCAATATAAAGGTGACCAGTTTACAATTGAAATGTATTAAGATCTACAGCGACTGACCATAGAACGTCAACTGCAGTAGTTAATGAAAACATTGGAAGTTCTTTTTATCTTAAAATTAAGAAATAGCGGTTATAACATCTTTTGAAAATAACCCTCCCCCACCCATATATATACACTTCTAATATACAAGCTAAAGATTCGTATACAACATAACAGAACGAAAGACCTTATTTTCTTTAACGTCACGTGATTAACCTTGAGGGTAAGTATGATTAGAGTAATTTTCACTGTCGAAGGAAGATCGACTTTCTTTCTTTTGTATGAGTAAGGTTTGATTTTTACTGACTAATACTTACTACTACATTGTTTCGATTATCTAAAAACTGTTTAAACTGAAAAGATAAATCTGAAACAAATGTACGTCAGGATGTTATCTCATGTGATTCGTTAAACGCATTTCCATTACCTTTACCAATAATAAATAGTCAAACATCAACGTCGTACATTAACCCGTACAGGTGTATACCACTGAACACCAAGTCATCGAACATGTTCAACTCGTAAGGCATTTAAAGATTTATGATTATCAAGCTGTATCAACAACTTCATTAATTTACGTGACAGAACAATTTAATCTTTCATTTCGCAGTACTTTCAATAAATGCGAAATTCATAAACATACCGTTCGATCCTCTAACCAAACAGGACAACAATATACAGTGTTTGTTCCAAACACGTAAAATGGGTATTTATCCATTTTAACGTTCAATTTCAATAGCTCCTAGGGCGGAAGTCAATATAAGTAAACATTTGTTATCGGGCGTTAAGCACCTATGAAAGCCCATAAATTACGCCCTTGTATGGTACAGCCCCTCATTGTACATCGGACATGGCCGGGATATAGGTCCACACAATATAAGCATTGTTGGTCAGGATTTAACGCCAATAGAGTGATAGACAGGATGGCTTTAAACAAACTTCAATCAAAGCATTGACGTATTTTCTGCATTATCATTACGACGATTCCCAGGTCCCTCATCAGGGCTAGTATTCGGTAAAAAGAATTGGACCCGGGACACTACACCCACTTTACATTTAAACTACAGGTAGGTATGTTTATGCTGAGAGATATTTTATAGTGAGATCGGAGTTCATAATTATCTAGATGGGATTGTATTTTAAAGAAAATTGATATGCAATTTGGTATTTATGGAAACAGTTGGACGTTTTCCAAAGCTAATACGAATAAATGATTATGTAACAAGCAAAATGACAACCACAGAAGATGTCGTTAGCATATTATAACTTATCGACAAATGCAGAGTTCGTCTTTTTTGTATCAAAGTTAATTCAAATGTTAAACGTCTAGGATCATCATTGTATGTGAGAAGATAACGTATATGTACTTTGATTGAAATGTTCTGACATTGAAAAAGAGAACTCGCTTGAATATCTCGCCGATAAAGGACGAACTGGTTGAATATTTTAACCTTATAAGTAGTGCCATAAAAAAGTGTCTCGTAAAGCGTTTTATTTTACTTGTACAAGACGTAACAATTAAAAAAGGATCAACACTTTGCAAGTCATAGCATACCTATTGTTGATTAAATATCTATAAGGTTTAAACGTTTAAACAATGATATAACTTGTGTTGAAGAGTATGGAAGAGATGGATAATATCACCGAGGATGTTGCCGAGGACACGTTTGAAATACCAACTGACACGCTCTCGTTGACAGCTTCAGAGAAGGAGCCAACAGTACTGGAAATTGATGAGGAAAATGGAACAGAGAACGTAGAAATTGACAGTATGGCTGACGAAAGGTAAGTCGATTATTGTTCGGTATTCGCTTGTTACTATGTAAAGTGTTCTGTTAGATTTTATATTGAAATGGGGCATTCGTGACATTGAAAGTACTTTTCACAGAAACGATATATACCTGACTCAACATGGGAGTCAAACACGGGGTTATCAGCACTGTGGGTTCAAATCCCGGCTTGAGCCATAACGTCTTAAATGTGAGGAAATAACTATTCAGCCAGTTTACGAAAGGTCAGTGATTCTACACTGGGATACATGAGGTCTTCCTCCACTACAAAAATAAAATGTAAAAGATTGACGATTTTATAAACCCTTTCCACTATCCACATCCCAGGAGGCAAAAATATCAATCCAAAATAAATTTAGATAATCAAATCACCCAGGTGTGGTTGGCCTGAAACCCTAATGAGTACAACCGTCACATTTAGATAGTAACACTGATGTTCTTGAAAGATGTATCAGCTGCTTCTCGTGAATGTACTCATTTACTCAAATTCATGACTTTTACCAAATTGTTTCATTTGAATTGTATTGGATGGAAATGAAATGTATTCGCCTTCAAAACAACTCATGTAATAGTCTACATATAAAAATGGATGTTTTAACGTCACAAGCAGAAGTATTCTCTGTGTATATTCAAACAATTTACAACAACAACAACAAAAACGTGACTTCCAAATATGATGAGAACAATCTCTTGCATCTAATGGTAAATGTAATTTATAAAGGTAGATAATGTTACATCTGTTTGAAACTTTAACCTTTAGCCTGCTGAAAAACATGTCGTCTTCTTAATTTGTCGTCTGCCTATTTTTTTAAATTCATTAGAATTGCCCAATATTTGGAGAAACAATTGCCTGAATGTCAAACAGCATGGACCCTGATAAAACGCCGAGTTACTTGGCGTCTAATCTGGATCCAAGCTGTTAGCAAGTTCTATCACGGTCGCCCTTAGCAAGCTAAAGGTTAAAGCGTAGAATGATATTTATTTGGCTTTAAGTAAAACATCTCTTTTCCGGAAACTTATAATTTTTGTTTGCCGCGACATATCATCCATTTCATTTGTACATATTTCCGACTATCCGGTTGTCATTTCCTCTAGCTAAAACGGCATAAAAGCATTTTCCGTTTGATTGTTTGAATTTACAATCATTTATTTCCGTTTGATACTCGTCATGAAATGTGATCAAAACATGCAAATCGATAAATCATTCAGTCAGTGGTCCAGTTGTTGCCTTTTTAAATTATAAATCTAACTGCCGATTGAAAAAAAGAATTCTATGTATCTTTGATCGGTATAAGCAAACAGCACAAAATCCCTGCATGAATGTGCTTACAAAAGTTAACTTTAAACGTGAATTGGATGCAATGGTGTCTTTTTACACACCAACACGCATAGCTTTTTTTGAAAACCGTATCTCGACTAAGAACAAAAATGTATGACTCAACATATTTAGCCTTTTCGGCGCAAACTAATTGTCGTCTGCATATATTGACGCCTGTCTCAATGTTCAACGTAGACTTTTCTTAAAATTCTTAATTAAGAAACGACGAAACGACGTGTTTCACCTGGATTCAAACTGTTTGCAAAAATATCACTGAGTCATCTATGGTGGCGAAATGGTTAGATAATCCCGGAATATATGAAGCATTTGTGTTATATCCATAAAGTTGTCCATTGCTTTTTTCCAGAGACATGGAAGTGGAAATATTTCTTCTATAGTTATTTCACGTGCCAAGTATAATGCACTGATACAAGGGAACATTGCTGTGTTATAAAGCATAAAACATATTTTTTTAATAATTCAACATATTTGTTAAAAGATATCCTCTTATATACTTAGATTATGTTATGCATATATAGCAGTGGTTATTGCTAAATTCAGTATTCTATCCTTTCTTGGTCCAAAATAAAGATTGCTACTTGTAACTTTTATCACCGTTCGATCGTTATGTCAAGGTCATTTTGAATATTTTCATTTTTCCGGTTGGTTTGATTTTACTTCAATTAAGAAATATGGTTTCTATTAGTCAGCAGTAAATAAGGTTCATACGACATCGGTTATTACAAGAAACACAATAGACCTTGTAAATGTAAGTAAATGTACACCTCCCGTATGCACAACCATGTTCTAAAAGGCAATGTATGAATGTAATTGAAAGTAAATGTACACCTTCCGTGTGCACATCCATGTACAAAAACACAATGTACGTTGTAAATGTATCTTAATGTACACCTCCCGTATTCACAGCCATGTTCTAAAAGGCAATATACTAAAGTAATTTTAAGTAAATGTACACCTTCCATGTACACAACCATGAACAAAAAGCACAATGTTTTCGTACATTTTATTTTGAAAATGTAAGTAAATATACAACGTCTGTATGCACAACCATGTACAAAACGCAATATACTAAAGTAAATGCAAATTTGTGCACATCCTAGAAACAACAACCATACAATAAGTTACAAAATAGTATGACATATAACATTTTTTTTATTTCAGTACTAAACACAGTAACTCGTATTTTATGTAGTAGTTTGGTAATAATTGACACTAAACACAATATATTTTGACATTTGTTTCGGATTAAGTGATCTTGTTCATATGGTTATCCTTACACGACTGTTTTGTTTCCAGGGAGTTCCTCCTTAATGCTTGGTATTTCTGGTCATTGTCAATGGCAGCTCAATGTGCGAGCTCTATATTTAGATGTATGTTGCAATTTTACTGACAGGTACTCCCTATTCCGAGACCATTACGCATTTTATCATTCATACATTTCACTGAGTGAACATGTAATTGCTTCTTGAGTAGAATCTTGAAAAAAATGAAGGGTCTTCGTTTTCCCATTTAGTTGGCACGACCCATGACTGTAGAGAGCTGCATAAACATGGAGAGGGCTCGTGTTTGACAATCAATATGTTGAACGTGCCTACGACTGGAACAACCTGTAAAGTGAGACCTTTAAAGTGCAGTTTGAAGGCCGTGTTTAAACGACGGTCTACAAAAATCAAGTGCTCTTCAGGCGAAAGTGAATATGCAGTCAGTCTTCTTGTCACTTAGTTGTGTTTATCTTAACTTATCTTACAATAAGGCGCCGAGGTATCTGTAAATTGAGCTTGTGCTTATGTGGTATTAATCTGAGTATGTCAATTAAGCACACTCGTATTTAAATATTAAAACATTTGGATGGTAGATAGGTTTCAATAGTCATGTTTGCTATCTGCACTTGAGAGATACTGATAAAAGGAGGAGAGAGAAGGTGAGATTGATTAAGAAGGGGAGAGAAAGAAATAATTTTGCTTAAGGAAGAAAAGGTTTGAAACTAACACATGGGTGAGACGAAGATAAAGAGAGTAACAGAGAGAAAGAGAATGAGAAAGAGTTGTGAATAGGGGCGATAATTCGATTGATTAGAGAAGATGCAGTCTTAGAGGGAGGGGAAAAGGTGAAGGTGGAAAACGTGTGTGATTGGTAAAATATTCGAAACAGCTTAAGAGAGAGAGAGAGAGAGAGAGAGAGAGAGAGAGAGAGAGATTGTTGTAGAGAGGAGAATGTACGACTGATGAAGATATAATGAGTGAAAAAGAGACAGACATACTGACATAGGGAGAGAGGGACCGAAAGAGAATGTCATACAGAGGAAAGAGTTAGATTGATGAAAGGATGAGATAAAGTAAGAGGGAAAGAAAGAGACATAAAAATTAAATAGACGATGGCTATTGAAAACATGGAAGGCCAAGTCAAGACTACATTTATCCCTTTGCCTGCTGAAAAAATGTCGTCTGCTAAAACTGTCGTCTGCCTAGATTTTAAAAATCATCAGAATCGCCCGTTATTTGAAAAAAAACATTTGGCCGAGTGTCAAACAGCTTGGATCCGGATTGACACTGAGTTATTCGGTGTCTAATCTCGAGCCAAGCTGTTGGCATATTCTGTCACGGTCGCCCTTACATGTAGCAGGCTAAGGGTTAATGAACGTATGGTGCGATGTAGTTTCAAAATTGATAAATTGTGAAATTTATAAGTTACTTGAACCATACCGACGAACAAGAACATAAAATATTGAACAGTACATACCATTATTATTTTGAAGAAAAACAAACAGTACAGAATATTGTATAAAAAAAAAAACGTTTACAACACACATTTCATACTGCCACTAAAACTTCCTTACAATTTGGGACACCATACGTAGTCAATGCAGGTAAAGTTTGTGTTCTGACAATAAAGTGTTGTATTGTGATATTGTGATTGAATACTAACTTATGCAAATTAACAAAACCCTGAAATCTAGTTCAATTCAAATCAAGCATGACTACAATAGGGATGACGTAAATAATTAAGTCAGATATCGATAGCATTATTAAACTACAAACAAACAAATCAAAATCTTATGTTGATGTTAATAGGTTGTTTCTTTAACCCCTTCACTGCCTTACCCTAAGTTTAAAGTCATTTGCAAACAGGTTGAATCCGGATGAGACGCCGAGTAGCTCGGTGTCTCATCCGGATTCCAACTTTTTGACACTCAGCCAATTGTTTTGCCAATAAATTGGGAATTATTAGTTAAACTGGACTAAAATTTGATTAACATTGGACTACATTTACATTCTGAAATGGACTACACTATGGTTTAAATTGGATTACACTATAATTTACGTTGAAATACACAATGGGTATCATTTGACAAAACTATAATTTGCACTATACTACACTCTGTTTACATTTTACTAAACTATTATTTACATCGGACTACACTTTGAATTACATTGGACAATAATAATTTACATTGGGAAACGCTTTAATTTACGCTGCACTACATTATGTTTTACACAAGACTACACTATGATTTACATTGTACAACACTATACTTTACATTGGACCACACAATACTTAACAATGGACTACACAATACTTTGCATTGGACAACACTATACTTTATATTGGACAACACTATACTTTACATTGGACTACACAATGGTTCACATTAGACTAAAAAATGATTTACATTGGACTACACTAAACTTTACATTGGACTACACTATACTTTACATTGGACTGCAAATTGATTTACATAAGTCGACACTAAAATCGACATGTAGCTACACAATGGTTTACATTAGACTACAAAATGCTTTATATTAGGCGATAGTAACACCATCAACAGTCAAAACAACCGCCAATATTCAGAATGTATGATTAATACGTGAAAATCTGTATTAGACTTGAAAACATTTTAATTAGAATTAAGCTACATAATTTGATTTGTATAAATATTTACCACAAAACTTGTTAGGTTTAGGGTTGGAATTCGAGTGTGGCTATTTGGACCAAGGTTTACATTCATTATCATACATTTAAGAACAATCAAAATA
>JAULCC010208978.1:0-12817 GCA_032358795.1 Nuttallia obscurata | reverse complement strand
ATATTTTAATCACAAATACATGACATACAATATATACAATGTTGCACAATTTAAAGTACTGAACCGAAATACATTATTTCTTATATTGTTTTTCTAGTGAAAATGTTGGAAGCGTGATTCTATCTAGCGGATTGCTGACAATCATATAGGTTTATGCATGTTGAAAAGAAGAAATAAATTGAGATCCTGTATGATACTTGACATATGCATATACCAGAAAAGTGCATCAATAACTTTAAACGCACAATGGCTTTGTCTTAATATGTATCAAATTTGCTGAAAAAATCAACACATCTGAATATTTACCAAAATTTAAGGGTATACAATCGTCTTGGAAATCAAATCACCGAGCTCGATTTGTAAGCAAATATATTGATTTTTTTTGTAAAACATTCGCTTCATCTTTATCCTGTTCGGGTAAATACTCATTGGTGCTGTGATATGATTGAGTCTTATAACGCTATTTTAGAGACAAATATCTTTGACAATATTTGAATATTACCCATTCCTGTGTAAGACTTTATTTATTTTGGAAATTTATTGAAATATACATTTTTAAAAGTGGAGTGTGTTAACGTATTTCTTGAATGTTCAAACAGTCAGATCCGTATTTGTCTAGGGAGAATTGTTTCCAGTGGCCTGTGGCCGTATCTATTTGCATAATTAGTTTTCATTCAATCTTGCAGAACACCTGCATCAGAGATGTTCATAGGCACGCAGTGTACAGTGTCTACAAGAAGTCTAAAATACAACACAAAAGCGAGATACATGTACGATGGTAAAGGATAATGCCAAATGAATAAATTACTCGCGTTAACTGCGCCTTTTACATTCCATACAATTGCCAAAACAATCCAGCGTAAATACAATGAATACAAAATGAACTGATTTTGTTTTATCTGCATTGCAGAATAAAAGAATATCACTCTAAGCAAAAAGCGAATACGGCTAGCTACGAGTGATATATGCATTGTTGCAGTTTTGATAGAAAAAACAAACTCTGTGAGTGTGACTGAATCACGTGACGATGTTCTCAAGGATTAAGTTGTTTGGAAACATTTATTTTTCAACTTCAATAGTAATTTGTTTACTTGTATATGAAAAGAAAGAGATATTTTTTGTGAGTAAATTCTAATTTTATTTAATTTTTTTAAATCAAATTTCTTCGGGGAACAATTAAAATTTGTTGTATAAAAATATTTTGATTTACCAAACCGCAATTTATAATCTATTCTTACCTACATCACTTTCAACATTACACATATCATATTTTACATCAATTCCAACAATTGTTAGAGTGTGTTCAGCGTGAGCTCTTTACAATTCCGTGTACCTCCTGATTCCGACATTAAAATATCATTTCTTTCGCCTGTGTGATGAGAGCCATATTTGATGGAAAAAAACAACAACACATGTAAAACTCCTTTTAGCAACGTTTTGTCATTGGATGATAAATGTCGTATTCAACTTCGAGATTAGGACATAATTATTTCAGATGATTTAGAAAAAAATTACTGTCAATGGAAAATCCGGGCACACGCGGATTCAAATTATAATGAACCAAGGAAACAAGTACGTATTTATCTTATAGGTTCTTAATAATAGTACCTGCTATTGAAATAATTAGAGCTTGGTAAACACTTTAACTTTTTTTCACATGTATCAATTAACTACTCTGTTAACAAACAAAAGCCGTTCACTGCCTTACCCTGGGTTTTAAGTTGTTTGTTTGTTGTTTGTTTGTTTTGGAATTTAACGTCGCTTTAACAGTATTTCAGTCATATCGTGACGTCCAGCTCATTACAGGTGGAGGAAGACCCCGGGGGACCTCTGTACACTATTTCATTCACAGAGTGCATCCTGGTAGAACCACCGACCTACCGCAAGCCAGCTAAGTTTTAAGTTGTTTGCAAATAACTCGAATCCGGATGAAATCCTGAAGAATTCCCAGTAAAACAATTACAAGCATTTAAAATCTCTGAGATTTGAATGCTTACATTCAGTCCATCGAACATATCTTGAAATGTTCCTGAGTAACTCGGCGTCTCATCCGGATCCAAGCTGTTTGACACTCATCCAATTGTTTAAAAAAACAACAAGTGAATCTGTGAAGTTAAAAAAATGAGGCAGACGAAAAATTGCGCATGCGCGGTATTGCTTCCGGCATCGAAGGGGTTAACAGAAAATACTCTCGGTATGTTTGGATATTTTGTTTGCCTGATAAATAATCACAGTTGTAACCTAAATATAGTGGTTCACTGGAAGAAGTAAGGGTAAATACACTTTGTTTCAATAACCATGTTTATTGTTTATATTGCGAAATCAACATACACAAATTTGGTACCTGGACAGCACAGTATTATGATAACATCTCACTAAAACTCATCTTTTATCCCCATTTTGTTTTTGCAATATAACCTAGCAAATAGCAGAACAACAAATAAAGTAACTATGGAACTGCTGCGGATTTTGTCTCTGTAATATCGTGCAAACATAACAGGCGAGTATCGTGTCTTGCATCCAATATGTCGTATGACATGCTCCATGCATTCAATTCAAAACGATTTGTAAGTTTCCAATAATTGACCTCGATGTATGTTTATTTTGCACAAAATATCCACTCTTCTGATTGGTCATTAGGCTAAGGAAACCCAACTGTTCTGTTCGATCAATATAATAGCTTGCGGAAACGTGATATCGTGCTTAACAGGCTAAACTAATAAACTCATTATTTGAAAACAAGTGATTCCATGCCCCCTCAGTTCTGACGTATGAACATGATTTACTTTTTAAATAATATTCCAACCAGATGTAACTTTCTATAGACAGAGATTTGTTAAATTGTATTAAATTTCATGGCATTTGGGTGTTCATCGCATGTTTATATACATGTATATCATGTATGTGCATAGGTGCTGGCTCGTTTATCAATTGCTTAGGTTAGTGCAAATAGATATATCCTCACTGGAGAGTTGAATACATTAACCGATACAGGCATTTGCATTTCGCAAACTCCGTTTAGCCTTATATAGCCTATATAAGATCAGTGTTTTCACTATTAAAAGTATCAACCGTGCAGACTTGCACATTCTTCGTCTTTTTTAAATTGAAATAACTACATTTTAGCCACACAAGACGACATTTTAAACATGCGCAACGAAAGAGTCTAAACCCTTTTCTTTCCTGATTTGTTGGTATTGATTAGATAATAAGTAGAATTAAATTCTCAAACATTTTATTTTAGCAAACCGCTTGTATTTGGTATCTTTTCGGTTTATGGCATAAATATTATTGTGACTGTTCTGATATTGCTTGAATTCTTATTATAAGTCACAAAATATACATGTATGTGTTATTGTATTATTGTATCGGACAACCCGTTCATGCTCTCCGTCTTTTCTTCGTCGATCAGCCTCTCTGTCAAACAACTATATGGAATAAGGAATACGTTATCACAAAACGTATGTATTTTCAGTGATGAATGGGATTTTTATACCGAACTTTAATACTTACACATGAAAAAACGAATGCTAGGCCAGATTTCATCCGCAGAACATAAATAAAATATTGTTGCCTTGATATTTCGTTACGACATGACCTATTGCTGGACTATCATAGAGTCACGGAAATTTTATCCCTTAGCCTCTGAAGAAATGTCGTCTGCTTAAACTGTCGTCTGCCTGGATTCTTAAAATCATTTGATTCGTCCAATATTTGGAGAAACAATTCGCCGAAGGTCAAACAGCTTGGATCCGGATTAGACGTTAAGTTACTCGGAGTCTAAACTGGATTCAAGTTGTTCGCAAAGTCTATCACAGTCGCACTTAGCAGAATAAGGGTTATCATGAATACATATTGACTATAACACTAAATATCTAAAATGAACTATACAATGTTAATGCTATAAAGGTACAAACTTGCTACATGTACGTATAAAGGCCAATTTAAATATAAAGCTCCAAAGTGTCTTAGCCGACATAATTGTTATTTGCATATAAACACAATAACTGGGGACTCAACGTTACATTGAGTCTCATTGGTGAAGTGGTCTGTGTATCTCCCTGGGGAATAAGCAGTTGGAGATTCCAGTTTCGAAGGGGGCCTCTTACGTGCCATTCATTAGATATCGATTACTGCATAAACCATCGAATTTCTACACAATCGACTTCTAACAAATACATTAAAGCAAAGACGAAAAAGAACTTAAAAACTGTGTTACGGTAGACAGCAAATATTTAAGTATATACATAAATCATTTTACACAACTGAGACGAAATAAGTTTGATAAGATCAAAGATTAAAAACCCAAACCAAAATATATTGTGATAAAGTAGAATCATATATAGTTATAATTTATCTAAACCTCCGTAAAACGAACAATTTAAACATATTAAATATTGATGTTAGTCTAGCATTTCCGTATCCAAGATCATCATTTTTGCACATTTTGAAGTCTTATTAAAGGCGGGGTCCTGATTTGGCCCAAAAGCCAGATCTTCATGAAACTTGACATGCAATACGTTATACGAGTGTCAGTATCGAAATTATGTTTTTTAAGCATGATTGTTAATATTTTTAATGTTATGTAATATTTATTACGTAACACATTTTTTGCATATAGTGTGCTTATTTTTTCCTCCAAAATTGCGCTAAAATTTCCGAATGACTTTTTTTACAAATGTAGCAGAGGCTCCAATGCTTCGTTTTATTCATTGATAATTCAATTCCACTAACACATTTTGAATTATCGAAATTTATGGAAACAATATCAAATACAATTTAAATTTTCCGAAAAAGTTTGCAGGTATTTCGAAATATTTAAATTTGTTAAGAAAATGTCTTCTCACCATACTTTCTCAAAAGTATGATCGGGTGTTTATAACATGACTGACAAGTTTAGAAAAATTGAAGTCCGGAAACGAAGTCTAATTATTTATGACATAGAGGGACCCTCTCTATCTACATGTGCTTACAATGATAATAAGCAATATAATGGTCTTTTCACCTCTCCCTAGTGCTGTACATTGAACATAATACTTTTATGTGGCTCAAGCTCAATACCTACATAAGGTCCTGGTACATAATATTTTACATACACAGCAGTTCATTAAATAAGCACAAGCTAGATAGACCGGCCAATAGCGCGCCAATACAAATCCTTGCATTTGGCACCCTCATCTACTCTGATCATCCCAGTATTGACTTACATGAAGAGACAAAACTTAAGTAGCTTTGTAATCGCCTTGTCATTACATTGGATTTGATATGTTACATGACTATGTTTGGAAATTTTTTAAATCATATCCCCTCCCACCCACTAAGTATCCTCTTCAAGGGCATGACCTTTGGATAACACAGAACCACCTGTTACATCTGATGTATTTTGAGTCCGCATGCGAAGTCTCATCAATAAATTATTATTTACATAAGAACAATTGCAATTTATATCAAAATCTACCCAGTCCCTAGGCAAGCCCCAACGACAAACTTTAATACAGTTATGCAAATTCTAAGACAGATTCAGACATATGGACAAACAGAGTAGACACCTTAATGTGATGTCTGATTAGGGTCTACCCGGTTTTGCTTACTGAACATAAACAATCTTTACATTGCACTGTTGATTTTGGCAATTAAACGTCCTAGATTTTCTGCAAATATGGATATATTTGATTGAATATTCATAGTGGATGGAGTTAATGTGGACAAAGTCTCCGGATACCTGACTTGGCAGGCACAGACGAAACTCATACAAATGCATTTTCAGTTATAAATTAGTATAGCACATTTTGTGTTGAAATCATTGTCTACGTAAGGATAAATGTTTCGATCCCACCTGCAGTAAATTGGCTACTTGAACTTTGTTCGCAGACACTGATTTACTTAATTTTTTGCACCATAAGTAGCTGATGTCGTGAGCATTTTTTATTAAATAATGAAAGAAGACATTTTCTAAAATATTGAAAAAAGCAGTATAAAGAAAAGAACTTAGAATAAAATTAAAAAAAATAAATGAAAAATTGAAAAGTTTTTGCCATTGTTTTCACAATAAGTATGGAACTTTGTTTTCACAATAAGTATGGAACTCTAAGTTGTTTAGTATGTACATGTTGCCAATAGATTGAGCTGTGCATTTAAGTTTAAATTATGTAATAAGTCCTCTTCCACACTGCACGTATAGAGCTTGAAAGTAGATCACCCTCTAAAAAGAATGGGTCAGAGGTCAGAGGTCAATATCATAAGATCAGAATGGAAAATGGGAATTTTATATTCGGTTTCCTTGTTGTTACATGTACATCATATAGTTTTATGCTGTCAAACTTCAGGAAAATCTATGTTTGGGCAGACCCGTATGGAAATATCCCATAGGCCGGGCCCTGCCTTTGTGCAATTAGTTTTATCACAATTTTATATCACGCGCGAAACATGTCGCCTCTGTCTGTATATGATAATTTGAACAATTCCTAGTGTCTTTTATGATGCAAATTTAGAGAAACAACATGAGTCAATTTGTTTTGCCAACACAAAGAGATTGCCTGCGATGAAAATAAAGTCGTGTTAAAAGAACGTTATCGAGCCGATGAAACCGATTAATTTAAATGCTAAAATTCAACTCAAATCATTTAAGTGATTAAAGAGATACGCGCGCATATCATGCCTCGCACTGCGGATAAACTACGGTAAAAACCAATACTGGGTAAGCAGACGAATTATCTGACCGCATTCGTATATGAGTTAATTTCATTGGAAATTTCCGAATTAAATTGCTTTGCGTGATAGGTCACTGTAGCCTTAATTTTATACCTAATTATCGCAGAATCTACAGGAGTTATGTAAAGTCATATTTTACATTACTGGCAATTTTAAGGATTGCAAGTTTAGGCATTCAAAAGTTATAAACGGCACCAGCTAGGTCTATCGAAATAGAAAAATTCTCGAAAATAAGCACATATGCGACATCTTAATTTTCGTATGTACTTTGAAAAAAAGTACGGTGACAAATTAATTTTTGTACATTTACTCTCTCTGTATGAAATCAGCTATACAAATGTGACGTTTAAAGAAATTCTTATGTTTAGTTTTAAAAGTATGCATGCTTATGTGCATTTTGGTCTCTTAAAATAAGATATTTCCGTGCCTTAGTTCATTTATATTATTTGCTAATATTTGCTTTTTATCTGTTATATTTTTATGAATGTTCATGCAATCTTCATTTTTTTGACTAAAGTGTATAATCTTACAGTCATACAGTTGGTTTTGTGCGAAATCCAAAAATACGTTAGCAAATAGGTATCATTTTTTATATGGAACATAGTTTTTCTTCATTCGAATACATCTAAAATGTGCCTTTTTTATAAAAAAGTTAGTACGGTGACCCCACTTTTTTATTTTACTATGATAGTTATACATGTTTGATTACCTCTTCTGCAAAATTTCAAGCATTTCTTATGTCAAATTCAATTAGGCGCTTATCCTCTAAACCATGGCGGAAATAGTATGGTGAAATAATAACAAGCTATGAGTAATTGATTATACCGAGTATAAACTTTCCATAAAACAGCAGAAAACCGAAAACACCACAGCGGATATAAAAGCTCGATTTTTAAACAGAACACCATATAAAACAAGTACAGCTAGAAGATTAAAACAGGAAATAAACTTAGTACGATAGCAATACTTAACTGAACATAAGAAATAATAAAACTAACAATGAACTCTAAAAAAAGGAATGCAAGACAAAATAGTGATCATAAACCATAAACATTTAGCCAAATTATTTTTTTTAATCAGTGTTTAGATAAATATTTAGCAAATGTATTCTTTCTTCTTCGAATTCAATAAATTGCAATACTTACGTGATAAAAAGCAATGTGTATATTCCGTGATGAACTTCATTACCCATGCCACTTTAAAAGAGTTTTTTTTTTAAATTAACCAATAGTGCTTAAAACCTGATAAAACATCGGTTCAAAAAACATTACAGATATTGTTATTCTTATGCTTGATAGCTTCAGTGCTTGCATGTGTTCAGTAAGCGTTATGTCACCAGGGTATCTGATAAAGTTAACCTAACACCTGCGTTAATGCAACGGAATATCTTAATACAAAAACCATACATACTTCTTCGAGCGATGCATTTTGATCACATTACGAGCTACATACACTGGAATATGTGTTTTTGATATAGGTTTACAAATGTAGGTCAGGAACTAATGTGTGTCAGCAATACCAAGTCCTAGTTTCCACAATATGACAGTGGCGACCTCTAGGGTATACATTATATTGTCAGATATAAAGATCGATGGGCGTGATGGCTAGATTATAAAGTGTGCTCATGTCGTGTAGATTATATAAAGTCCGGGCTGCTTAGAATGAGATACTGAATTTATCAAGCTTTGTTAGAATACCGTGTAAGTTGTAACGAAGCTGCTTCCCACGAGGCGGTTCTTTCCTTAACGTTACAAATGTACGACGCTTATTTAGATGAGACATGTTGCGTATGAGATCTAACTTCTGATATCGATATTTGATAAACAGAAATAATTAGATTTTGGAAAGAGCAGGCTGTAGACACACGGTAGTGATGCCCTGAATAATACAAGGCATGGTGGCGATGGTTAAAATGATAGATAACATAATTTATCATCTCTTCTTAAAAATGTGCCCTTATCCCGTCGCTGCAGCTGCTTCTGTCAAATTTCTTCCTATTCTATTTGCATTTGCATCAGTAAAGCAAACTATCAAGTTTGTTTTGTGTAACATTATGATGACAGCTGCTATGTACCGGCATTTATAAGCTGAGCAAACATCAAATGACACAAATTAATTTCACTGCATTTTGTCATTTATATTGTGTCATCAGCGTTTGCAAACAATTATTTCTTTATCTGAAAATTGTTTAAATTTAACTAATTTGTTTGAATGTCTGGCTCTTTGTTAAATATCGTATAGACTGAAGGGCATTATTGAACAAACAGTGTTTCTTGACATCAATATCCATTGCATACACGTGCCATATTCCTATTTATCAAATGTGTGCAATTTTCTTTTAAAATTCATCTTTATGTGATAAATAGAATCTTAAATTCGTGTTTATTCAATATCATATTTATGAAAATCGATGACTAAAATCATATGACACTCGCCAAGGCTCGTGTCATATTTTAAATTCAACTCGTTTCATGAAAATGATATTAAATAAACACTCATGTAAGATCCTCTATTTAGTAACGTTATTACTCCTTTGATTTCAGAATCAAACATTCATGTATTCATACACATTGATAGAACATAAATCACACGTACTTCTATGAATTAGTGTGAACACAATTACAACTGACTTAATATATGAATTAGGATGAATATTATGGTCACCATGTCGCCCTCTGTGCTTCAAACAATGTACATCGGTTCCCTGAATTTCCCTAGACCTGTATTGAGCTGGGCGTTGCGATATGACTTAATGTTGTCGACGCAACGATACATTTCAAATACAAACAATCATACTTGCACTTCTCTCATGAACTGTGTATAACTCCTCTCGTACGCACAAATTTTAAGATATTCCTATTTCCCACTTATTCTTATGAACAATATATTGTAGTTGTTAGGTACATGTACGAACAACATTACACTCCATTTTCAGACTTTACGTTTTTTATTTACGTTTCGAAGTACTTCTTCCGGTAACAATCGACGAAAAGTAGGCCAGATTTTATCAATGGCGTGAGAATAAAATATCAAAATTGTCAATGTCGGTTTGGTTTGTATTTTTGTTTATATACTGTAAATATATTACAATTGCAATGTATTGCATATTAACTAAGTTTTTTCATAGTGATTGCTTCAGTTGTTCCTTTGATGAACCTAGTTAATGCAGTGCAAATCAATTTTAAACAAATATACCTTACATAATTTATTTAAAGGCTATGATTTACCAACCATGCAGATAAGCATTCTGTCAGCTTTACATATAAGCAACCTTTGTCGGGATTGCTGGTTGGATGGGTGACCGCGCGGTATCTAATCCTCTTCTTTTTTCTTCATTTATTTAAATTTCATTTTCTGTATCTGTGTTTTTTTGTTTAATTACATTTCATTTCAGTAATATTTTCATTAAATATAACACTTCATCAACACTCTTACTTGTATGGCAAAGTTTAATCAGTCTTCACTTGAAAGTTCTACGGTTTATTCTTTTCTAGAATCCCACGAAAATTTTTTTGAGCATAACTCAAAGTAACCGAAAAGGAGCCAAATAGAAATCTTCCAAACAATTTACACTTAAACTCTATGACTTTCTTTAAGCAATGTAGGTTCGTAAAACCCAATACTGCATATAAATGCGGAGCGAGTTGTCAATACATGACTTAATGGTTTTTAAACAAAACTCTTCCTAGAAACTGTTGGCCAAAATATAAAAAAATCAGAAATGGTTACTTTCTGACCCTCTGTCAAATGCCTTTGTTTTTCAATATGGTCAGATTGTTTTGGAGAAATAGGTTCGAAATTACACCTTAGAAAAGCACCTTTATTCAGAATTAATTTCAGCAGATTAAGCTTTGAGCGCATATGTGTTTATACTTCTCATGTGCCAACTACTATAACAGCGGCAACATTTCCAGGTTAATCACTTACCGAACAACATTGTACCCTCAGGACTTAAATTTTTATAAATGATTTGTTATTAAATCTAAAAAAATGCACCCGAGATATCTTGACTGAAAATTTCTTTCAACTTGCCGACCACCGAAGATCTACTTCACTTTACTGGTAAGGTATCGTTGTCGTAATAAATTCGATTTCAAAAGTAACTAGAACTGGCAAATGGAATGTCTTTAAGTTAAACTTTAACAGTATCGTGGCCGTAGTATTTCCATTTCTTAGGTGGTTGGAATTGACAACCAAAATGTCTTTTGAATGAAACACCATTTTTGACAAGTAATTATTCAACTTCTAAGGTAATAGTAGCCGACAGCCGAAATATCTTTTTAACTCCAACACAAGTATCGTGGCTATGTTAATTCCATTTATTAGTTCATAGGAACTGGCTGGGGTACTGTCTTTTTATATTGAACACCAGTATCGTGGCCGTAATAATTCCATCTTAGTTAATTGGAACTGGCTGAGGTACTGTTTTTTTAACTTGAATACCAATATCGTGGCCGTACTAATTCCATTTCTTAGATTATTGGAACTGGCTGAGGTACTGTCTTTTTAACTTGAATACCAGTATCGTTGCCGTAATAATTCAATTTCTTAGATTATTGGAACTGGCTGAGGTACTGTCTTTTTATCTTGAATACCAGTATCGTGGCCGTACTAATTCCATTTCTTAGTTTATTGGAACTGGCTGAGGTAATGTCTTTTTAACTTGAATACCAGTATCGTTGCCGTAATAATTCAATTTCTTTGTTAATTTGAACTGGCTGGGGTACTGTCTTTTTATTTGAATACCAGTATCTTGGCCGTAATAATGCCATTTCTTAGTTAATTTGAACTGGCTGGGGTACTGCCTTTTTATCTTGAATACGAGTATCTTGGCTGTAATAATTCCATTTCTTAGTTAATTTGAACTGGCTGAGGTACTGTCTTTTCAACTTTAACACAAGTATCGTGGCCGTAATAATTCCATTTTTTAGTTTATTGGAACTGGCTGAGGTACTGTCTTTTTAACTTGAATACCAGTATCGTGGCCGAAATAATTCCATTTCTTAGTTAATTGGAACTGGCTGAGGTACTGTCCTTTTTAAGTCAACATTAGTACCGTGGCCGTTATAATTCTATTTCTCAGTTTATTGAAACTGGTTGATGTACTGTCTTTTTAACTTCAACACAAGTATCGTGGCCTTAATAATTCCATTTCTTAGTTAATTGGATCTGGCTGTGGAACTGTCTTTTTAACTTGAACACCAGTATCGTGGCCGTAATAATATTTCTTAGTTAATTGGAACCGGCCGGGGAACTAACTGTCTTTTTAACTTGAACACCTGTATCATGGTCGTAATAAATCCATTTCATAGGTAATTGAAACTGGCAGCCGAAAGGTCTTTTTAACTTAAATACCAGTACAATTACCGTAATAATTTCCATTTGAGAGATTAACAGTACTTACAACCGATAGGTCTTTAACTTCACATCAAGTTTCGTGTCCGTAAGCTGCAACCTTGTGGCTATTTCCTTTTAAGTTTTCAGTTGTAATTACTGATCCAGGCAGTCGATATGTCAAATCAATGGACGGAGTGGACTTCAATTATTGTTGTTCTTTATTAACACTTTATCAAATCGTCTCTTGAAAGTCCGTTGGTAGGTAAATAGGTTAATTAAGAATGTTTAATCCATCCGTATTCCAGTCAATAATCAATCACAAACTAGTTTCTTCGTGTACATGAATGACGTATTTAAACAACTGACCGAGAAAACGGTCTCGTCCCTAAGGTATTCAATCTATAGCAATTCGTCACAACTGAATACCTTGAGTTTTACATTTATTTAGGGATTTGTATGTTCTTACTTTTTTGCTGAAGTAATGTAGCACCGCCGAAAACGATGACAACGACGAACGAGTGGGGGATATATATTTTTTGATTATAGGAGGGGTAAAACAATACTACAACATATGTATAACATAACTAAAATAAAAACCTATAGACAATACCAAAACTGCAATAATATATTCGGTGTGTGAAAAACGCCAAACTATTTATTGGAATTAAAAAGACGATCACTATATTTTCTCTAGAAAAAATCCCAAACATTTCACTGTGTAACATTAAAGACTTAACATCAAAGACATCATGCACTCTTTAAATAAAAT
>JAULCC010208867.1:2589-12817 GCA_032358795.1 Nuttallia obscurata | reverse complement strand
GGTGGTGTTTCGTTTCCTTTGTCAAACAAATATTTAAAAAGCAAAACATAATATATTGTTTTTTGAACTGAAAATTAAATTGAGATTTAAATGACGCTCAAATTTATTCCAACAGTAATCTATCCAGAAGTATTTCATTGAAACGGGAACATTCATAAAATATAGAACATGTTTTGTTTTATAATTAAATTTAGAATTAAAGAATATTTTACAATAATAACCTCGAATACAGAAGCCATTTTTGTATCTTGAACTTATTTTAATCAGCTCAGTATATGTAGAAAAACGATCGTGACAGTTTTCTGGCTGCAATCAGTTCTTGCTGAGAAAAGTCGCACTCGGGACTCGAACCCCGTAGACTCCTTATTGCAAGGTGTGCTTAAAGGAACACACTTGCACGCAGAATGACAAAACTATGGACTAAAATGTTCTAACAAATTTATTGCGTGCCTGGTGGTCATATCACGAGTTCATTCGGCATTACTTTTGCTAGGAAAAGTTAGGACTAGGGAAATGTTATTTTCAAATGTTCTAAGTTCTGTTTTAAGGAACACTGCTGTAAAAGGTATACTAGCTTTTTATATCACATTTATCATACTAGTTCACAGAACTACTTCACTTGGCGACATATTCACATCGAACTATATGATTGTTATCAGCAACGTTTATTTTATAACGTTACTAGATGCTATTTTGATACGAACCTTTATTCCTCCCCCTCACCCCACCATTTGCTTGACTTGTTCAGACGTCAGAAAGGCAGTTGGAAAAAAATCATTTGCTTAAACAAAGTTAGGAACGAACTAACCTAGACGACTCTCTGTTATTCAAACCACAAATTTAGATTTTTCTGAATGATTTTATATCTTTTTGATACCTGACATTTTTACAACACTCAACAAACATAGTCACTTTGAAACTATATTAGATTTATTTTCTTCATTTTACAGCTGACAATTATTCATTTTTCCGTCAATATTTACCCTCGGTTTCCACTATTTACTTATGATAAAACCGCGTCTCATCTTTCGCTCCGCACGTGACCCTCGCTCTTAGTAGCAGCGCCCCCTTCTGGCAGCTCACTTGTCATAACAAGATAATGCGATAAGTCACGACAGAGGGTTTCCGATTCGTCCTCCATGGCCGAAAACATGCATTATGTAACTTATCGATGGTTAAGGAATATTTGTATTGATTGGAAATCTGCGCAGTCACAACCAGGTGGCAATCATTAATTACAAAAAAGTTTTTAAAAGATGTTGTGTAACAATTGAACAGATGTAAAAATCGTGATGTTATGTGTTTTATTGCGGATACCTTAGACCTATAATCATGTTAAGTTTTACCCCCACCTAAATTTGTAATCGTCAGTATTGCCATGCCCTTCTAACAGTAGTCCAAGACAATATATACGCGTATGTTTATTCTTATCACATTTATGTGTGGAAGCTCTCCGTTTTTTTGCTTACGGAAGTCAGCGGTTTTACGCAGCGACACCTGGGGCCTTCCTCCACCATTGAGAGCTGGAAAGGTCACACTATGGCCCAAAATCTGTCGATATGACTGAAAAAATACCCTCAACACATTCTTATGATGATTAAATATTTTGACGTATGTCTTTATTTACATGTGACATACATGCCCATTTTGCCAAATGTTTTTAAGTTTGTATAAGTTGCACATGTTACTATTTTACAATACTTGCGTAAATGTACATATTTACTAATATTATGGGACTGTTTCGTCTTACAGCCCGACATATTCTGATTGCGGACAAAAGGTGCATGGAACGCAGGTCAAAATGATTTGTACAAATGTGTACAAGTACCCCGGCTACATGACACACAGCGAGGGCAATGTGCAACTGTGTTCTTCTTATCTGTGATAGAAGTAGTGTTTGTTAAAGAAGTCAACTGTCAGTTTAACGCATGGTTTATGAAATGAAATGTTTGTAGACTTATGTCGTGTATATATGTCATGTCCGTGGTGTAGAACCTATGCTTAGCAGCACATATAAATGGGACACAACACGCTAGTCTCCCAATGGGAATCGAACTGTTGACTGCTAGACGTGGAGTTAGAATCACTAAGGCTTCACGCTTTTTACGGTTTATGCATTTAATGCGAATTATCTACATGTATAATCTAGATAATTATATTAAAATGTTTAAAGATATCGATAATTTGCAAAGGTTCAGACATGTTCTTGAAACCTTGAAGCGGCAATTTAGAAAACTGTACTGCATAAGGACAATGTAGAATATGCGGTTTTATACTTGGGTATATTACATTTTGCCTGTAGAAGTGTATGGTTTAACCTTTAGCCTGCTGAATAAATGTCGTCTGCTTAAACTGTCATCTGCCCACATTTAAAAATTCATCAGAATCACTCAATATTTGGAGAAACAATTGGCCGAGTGTCAAACAGCTTGGATCCTGATTAGACGCCGAGTTACTCGGTGTCTTATTTGGATCCAAGCTGTTTGCAAATCCTATCACGTCACC
Source organism: Nuttallia obscurata (assembly GCA_032358795.1). Classification (NCBI taxonomy): domain Eukaryota; kingdom Metazoa; phylum Mollusca; class Bivalvia; order Cardiida; family Psammobiidae; genus Nuttallia; species Nuttallia obscurata. Next base: position 10,312 of record JAULCC010208867.1, on the reverse strand, counting down.
CTTAGAAGGCTAAAGGTTAACCGTTTTTTAGCTCATTGGCATCAATATATATTGGCAAACAGCAACGACTGACACCATAGTGTGGCAAACGCACAATATGACCAACGTCTTCATGGTTTAGTTGAGTTTAAACTTATCAATATTAAATTAAGAGAATGTTTAAATCTAAAAAATGTGGCAGACGGCATTCTGTAGTTTCTAGCCGTAATAGTTAATGCTTTAATGTTTTGGACATACTGTCAGACGTTAATGCCTTTAAAAAAGAAAACTGCAAACAAGTCAATCGTGTTGACCACCTGACCAGTTCGTAACTAATCTATTCTCGTAATAGTTAATGCTTTAATGTTTTGGGCATACTGCCAGACGTTGACGCATTTTAAAAAAAAAATTGCTAACAAGTCAATCATGTTGACCCTCTAAACAGTTAGTAACTTACCTATTATTTACTCTCAGACTGTTTTCTGTGTAATTATATACTGCTAATGTTGTAATTTGTTCTGAAACATAGTGATATAAACAAAGTGCCGCCAGAAAATCTGACCGTCGGAACAACATTTACGGTTTGTTGTAATTGTGCAATTATATTATCTATTTCTCATCATCATATATAATTTCTGCGAGATCTTCCGTCAAAACGAACTCTCTTATCCCAGCAGCACCGTGATTTTGTGGGGACAAACCCCACTAGAGACATACAATATTTGCATGTGGGGAAGCCACCCAGCTAGCATGCGGTAGGGTCTTTGGTTCTCCAAGGGAACATCAGGGGTCTGCCTCAAACATGAAAAACTTCACCAGACTTCCTTGGATATAAAACATTATTGAGCATGGAGTCTTTCTCATTCTCAAAATTCACGACAATGATTGGCTCAAATATAGATACATTATTAGTAATTAACCAATGGAATTCAAGAAATATTGAGCAAGAAAATGAGTACATGCTTAACTTCTTCACTGCCGGAAGCAATACCGCGCATACGCAACATTTCGTCTGCCTTATTTTTAACATCACAGATTCACTAACTTTTTGGCAAAACAATTGGATGAGTGTCAAGCAGCTTGGATCCGGATGGGAAGCCGAGTAACTCAAATAAACCACACTCGCTGGTTTAATTCTGATAATCAACCATGGTTAAATATCGTTTCTTGAGTTCGAGTTGTAAGAACTTTCTTAACAAATGTCGTTGAATTCAGATCTGTGTCAGTTTGCCCTCACAAAACAAAATTAAAAAGGACAATTTTGAACATGTAACCTATCTGCTCCGAACCAGGGATATTCTAACACCGAAGAATAGCACTTGACCACATTCTGGTTTTTTTTATCGTTCGATTCTTTCTAACTGCACTAGGCAATATTTCACTGAAAAAAATGTTTTATTTACATAATAGTGAATAAAAATATTTTATTTTAGTTTAAAAAAAATGCGAACATCAGCTAAATCTATTTTACTTTTTTCATATTATCTATGACAACAATTTAAACAATAATTTTTATTGAACAAAGTCTAAAAAAACAACTAAAAATTAAATTGACGGTAAAGGGTTAAAATGTTAACATAGTATATGATGAGCATTTAACAATGATTTATTCCAAACATGTCTATCATCTTTTAGTTTTTTGAAGTTTCGAGATTTAGTTATATGGTTCCATCCAATGTTAAGTTTTCCATCCGATTGTCATATAAAATTCAAAATATATTTGACTAATATTTCCTTTATCATTTTGGAGTACTTGTTTCGATGACAGGATGAAAGCTTTTAACGACCAATTCGAGATATTTGGATTTTATAGAATTGCGAGATGAGCGACTTGCAAACAATTAGTTTTAATAAGGAAAACATAAGAGATGTATTTCTATTTGCTGTGCTGTAACAAACAATGTTTGAAAGGCATAAACAATAGTGTAGGTAGTGTTATATTCTTGTCTCATTAACTCCTTTGTAAGATGGCAAAATACCCGTACGTCCTACTGAAGTAATAAGCGATTCCTATGTGCAAAGTTGGTAATTTTGTATTTCTTATCACTTTGATATATATATTTATGTGGGAGAGAATAATTACACAGCTAAGTGCTTATTTCACATAACCGTTTGGTGTATCTACATGGTTTGCCATTCATAAAAAATGTGTGAATCTTGATCTGTATGAAATGATTTGAAAACAGTTCGAGGACCCCCCAGCATCTATTTAAAAAGCGGAAAACATACTTAATTCGGAAACACTTTGATATATTCTTAATTACGACTGCTTCTACGGGAGATTTAAGGTGGCAATTTCTCTGTTTATAGCCAGGGACTTTTTTATGACATCATGTGACTCACGGTTAAGTAGTGTTTATACCATAAATAAATATTAAACATTTGATGTTAAACTATCACTCCGTAATAAAATGCCGGGGAAAGATTTTCGTCTTGATAAAATCAGGCACGTACAAACGCAACAAAAATACCCAAATCGTCAGATGCAAATAACAATAACAGATTTTCTTAGCGGAATTTTAATCTAAACTAACCCCTCCTCCTTAGAAATATTTCCATAGAATTAAATCTTGCACATAAAGCCCATAGGAGGATTTTCTCCCAATTTCGGACATTTTTTGTTGCAGCTAAGGGTAACATCACTTTGAACCAAATTAATTTATGATGTGAAAATTTTATTGTACGTTATAACTTTGTAGTAATACCAATAGTTCGTGATATTTGGTATATTAACAGGGTACAGTTTGTTATCGAGATGCAGTTTCAAAGACGGATAGACTGAATAGAATGAAGTCGGAGGGTTTTATTTTCTCTTTGAAGTCCTCTGTGACGTCGTTATGTATATGCAAATGTATGTCCTGCAGAGAGATTTAAGGAAAATGCAATTTTGAAAATCAAAAGGCGTGTCCGGGTCGTTAAAAACACATACATACAGGCAATTATAAACAGCAATGGTAGGTTAAATAAAATAATTGCATCATAAACAGGAGACTTGAAATATTAGATGTATCCTAAACATACCACTTGTGTTTTATACATCTAATATATATATCTTCCAACTGTCAAAATCTTATTGATGTAAATTTAGATAAAGATTGAAGTAAGAAAGGAAGATAGATAGATATGTTGATAGACCGGCAGGCGGACAGAAATATAGGTAAAATGTAAATAGATATATACAGAGAAATATTGTTTATGGTCATCTACGCAATTCAACTTATAACAGTAAATAGTTTTTTTTATCTATGCTATCATAAGTAGATTTGACTAAAACATTTTAGACCTAATATATAATATCATACACATATGTATAAAAAGTGGACAATAAGAGCTACCTACATTGGTTATGGCTTTTCCAAACATACTAATTATGTTATATCATGTTCATTGTGTTAATTTCTGATATCATAAATAAAGAAAATTTTTGGTATCGTATCTACAATAGCCATGTGATATATATCTTAATATCGATATTTGATATCATACTTTTAGTAAATACATGATGCAATTTTGTCATATATTTATGATATACGTACTTATAGATTTATGATATCATACTTGCAGTAGATGTCTTATGATAAATTAAAGATATCCTATGTACAGAATATGTACAACACATTTGTAGACAATTGATGATAATACAGGTATAGCAGAATTACGAAAGCAAACCTTTTATAAAGTTTTCTTATTAACTTGATAATCATATAATATCATGCTTACTATAGATATATGACATCTTTATACAATGTACACAACATCCTATTTATAATAAATATACTATATTATATTTATGCTATTTCTTTTATATATATTATACGTATAATTGTTTAATGATATCATACTTATAATTTATTTATTATATCATCCATATAATTGATATTTTGATATTATACATATAACTGATTTATGACATGTTACATATGATATATTTTGATATCATTATAACATAAGATTTATAATACTATACGTCCATTGGATTATATTATAACACGTGCATAAGTTTATAATATGATTCGTTAGATCTATACATTCAATAAGGCGTATAAGGGAATTCATCGCTCGTAATATTTAGTAAGTTTTAGATACGATAGTGAGTCACACTCCTAGCCTTTGTAAATGTATAAACTAAAGTTTGTTTTATTACCTAAGACACATAAAGTTTATTCGGGTGGAATTTATTTTCTTATTTGCGTTCACTTAAACTCCTTTTTTTGATACATCTTATTTTACAACTACTTAATGTTGGTTTATACATTCAGTCTCTTCTTTAATGAAGACATCGAAACATGTAGACATGCAGGTAGGATTTTATATCCGTATATACTTTTGAATATATTTAGTGAAATACTCATGTACTACCGCTGTTTTCTTTCTATTTTCTATCACACTTTTAATCAATTGATAAAACTTATGTCAATTGCTTCATAATCTAAAAAGACGTTTAGATGTTGTGATGTTATTGTTGTTGTTTTTGTTTTGATTTGCTATGCAATTGAATTTATTATTTTGATCTATTTATTGCTCGTTCAGCTCGTTTACCCATTCTATTTATTCAGTTAGTTTCAGTCAATTACTTCTTGTTGTCTTTCGACATTGTTTATGAGTATGTAAAACAGCTTTACCACTTAACACTTTTACCCATCTCGAAGTATGACCGTTTTCAAAAGCTGTAAGAGCTTTGAGCATATCCCTAATTATCTGATTTGAGTTATCATGTATTTTCTGGGATATGTTTTAGACAGTTCAGTTAAACCTGTCTTTTCTGGCATTGCTGCTCAGTGTGTATGTTGCCAGTGCAAACATGCAGTATTCATCGGCATTGCCCTGAAGTCCTTAATTGTGACATTCATAGACATGCAATGTTCAGCCATGGGTTTCTAGGGCAGTACCATATAGACCAATCTACAGTGACTGGATCTGAGTCATATAATATACTCCATGTGGAAATCTATGACTCTCCTGAAGGACAACCCGTCAATCTGCAGTATAATGACGAGGAGAGAAGTTCTTTCTGTTCATTTTGAAGCCTCACCATGACATGTTAAGCTGACCAGGCCCAGTTACTATAAATCATCCTTGAACATAGACTCATTCTCAATATTACAAGCATTTCATTGGTTAAAATGTATCACGTGATATATATTGAGCCAATCATGGTCATGCATTTCTGAAAACGAGCCCATGTTCTAATATTTGATAACCACAGAACCAGTCCCTTCTCTATCCTTCCATCTGTCCCTTGAACATTTCGCTTTTTCTCTGTTCTGTTATTGAGTTCCCATGACATGTCTTACTAAGTATATCGTTCTAAACACTGTAGCAGGAAGGTTGCAATTTAAGTTGTAAGAATATGTGACACGACCTCATTTAATGTAATAAGATGAAATAAAAATGTTGAAAACTAAACAAACAAGCCATTCGTCACATTAGCTGCATTAATTTGTGTTTTTTTTCTTTCTATTACAGCAGCTACATGCAGTCAATAGTGTGAAGCTAAAGAGTGGCCCCACTTAATATAAAGAACTAATGAAGTGAAAAAAACCTTAAAGCCTTGCAGATGGTCAGGCCAGTGTACAGAAGAAAGTCATCATACTCCCCATGAAACAAACATCGGAAACAGTTATGCTTCATTAAACACAGAGTTACCGTGACATATCGACGGTTGTGATTGGTGAATTAGCTGATATAATTTTATAAACAGATTATGCACACGTTGATGCATGTGAAACTAGAACTCATATATGTGATTACGATTGACGTATTGTATGCCATTCTCTGGTAAATAAAGAACGGAATATTATCAGAATGAAAACACGCCAGTACGTAATAGTAAAAGCTGTCATATAACGGCAAGAATACGCATTTGACACATAACGACAATTTGGAAATATTTACATCTTTATTTTCTTCACGACAACTCGACAATTTATTGTCGACATCAAACGACTAGTTCCTGCTCTCTATAACCATTAGTAGTGTTTCATAATTCCTGGATACTTTAAAATCAAACACACAGAGGGAAGGAGCGGCCATCATACGTGCACATAGACACACACTAGAAATTGTAAACCGACTCAGCTTAAACAAGCGTAGAATCATCCCTAAAACTGTATCTACCGGCCGATCACGACAACGGGCCCGTGTGGCCGGGAGACACGTGCATGGAACCGCCATATCTGCACGGTGTTAACGGTGTTTGTTACCAAGACAACCAGTTTGAACCGAATTATCCTGCCGGTAAGTGGTGTATAGTTTTACTAAACCTTCCTTTACCTCGAATGTGGGGTGAATAATGAGGTGTATAGTTCTTCTAAACCTTCCTTTACTTCGAATGTGGAGTGAATAATGAGGTATATAGTTCTACTAAACCTTTCAGTTACCTCGAATGTGGAGTGAATAATGAGGTGTATAGTTCTACTAAACCTTCCCTTACCTCGAATATGGAGGGAATAATGAGGTGTATAGTTCTACTAAACCTTCCCTTACTTCGAATGTGGAGTGAATAATGAGTTACCCGTTTGCCTGTTATCATAATTATGTATCTTATTACATCTTTTATCATTATCAGTTGTAACAGGAGTAACTGAGTTAGATTATATAAAAGTTATTGATTTCTTTATCAATGTATAAATTACTATTTGTTATTATTATATTTATAAGCTATCATTTATTTTAATTTATTTATTAGCGTAGTTTTTTTCATTTTTCAAGTTATAGTTGTTATTGATGTGTAGTAGTAGTAATAATAATAATAATAATAGTAATAATAATAATAATAATAATAATAATAATAAGTCATTTTGAGTAATTTAATATCTCAACATGCTCCGTATTTGTATTATTATAATTACTTTTGTTGTTGTAACTAGTATTAGTTTTATATTTATTATTATTTTGTTTGGTATATGTTATTATTTTTAATCATTTGTGTTGTTATTATTGTTGTTTTTGTTACTTCTATTTGTTCAATATTATAACTATTACTATTATGGTAAATATCTAAATTATTGTTATCAGAATTAGTATTATCATAGTTTTTTTTCTGTTCTGCGTTTGTTTTAGTAGGAGTACAGTTGATATACTAATCTCTACAGTTTCAATGTTCTCTGTTTGTTCCTTGTTCTATTTGTGTAGTACCTTTACTAACCCAACCTGATTACTGATATAGTTCATTTCTATACGTTTGGTTTATATAAGACGTATCCCTTCTAGTCCTATGTTACATGTTTGTAGTAAAAACAGAAAACAAAATCTCTTAGTTGGAACACTTCTGACATGTACAGCATAGCTGTGTTGTGACATGTTTCTGATTTGTCTTCGCTGTAGAGACTTGAATGTTATAAATGATTAATTTTTCCAGACAATGCCCTTAGATTTACAACCATTGTTATTGCCGTAAATAACTGAACGAAGTTACCATGGAAACTAGTTTCCAGCTGTTTTACGACATACCTTAAAGTAGTGTCGACAGTCAGAATGCATTTTCAGTTGGAAGCCCATTTGAGACAAGCCTTTAAGTGCTGGCAAAATAGAGGCATGGCAAAACAATATCGCGGCTATGTGCTGATTTTTAAACGTTTGAATACTAACGAACACAACGCATCTGTCAGGCAAACTGGGTCAAATAAAAACAAGATTGAACGTAAATTTGTTTAAGTCTTAACTTGTAAAATATTCATGCCTGTGCTTAGAATTTTATCCAAGAACCCCGGGAACATATGAACCTTCGATTAACAACCGAAGG
>JAULCC010208756.1:0-12818 GCA_032358795.1 Nuttallia obscurata | reverse complement strand
GTGACAATCGTGCGGGTATCTACCTCTGCTGTGCAGTCGTGCAAAGGTCGACATATTTAAGACACTAGCTCGATAGTCTTTGTCAAGCGTACACAGATCAACATACTTTGTGATAGTCTTACGACATTCTTTGTATCCATGGCACTCGTGCAAAGATCCAATATTTCCTTATAATTGAGCAAATGACTAATTCTTTTGTGCACTCCTGCAAAGGGTGCCATATGTCGTTCATGCCAATCGTGCCTTTGGCTTCTTCATTTGAGTCGCGCATGCAAATATTTACTTACTTCATGACAATGGTACGACGCTCTTTATTTCTATGGCACTCGTGCAACTGACGCCTGCAAAGATCTTCATACTTCGTAAAACACTTACAACGATATATTTGTTGTGGCACACGTGCAAAGGTCTACAGATTTCGTGACACCTGTGCAATTAACTACGTCTTCTGAGGATGCGTGCAAAGATTTAAATACTTCCTGACAATCGTACGATGCTTTTTTATGTCACTCGTGCAAAGATCTACAAATTTCTTAAAAATTGTTCTAATGTCTTCTTCTTTTATGCAATCCTGCAAAGGTCGACATATTTTGTGCCTTGTAAAATTTTCTTGTGCACTCTGGCAAAAATAGAAAAAATTCGTGAAAATCGTACCACGATCTTTTTTATTTTTTGTAGCATTCGTCCATAGATCTATATATTTCTTGACTATCTTGGATTGTCTAGTTCTTTTATGTCACACGTGTAAATATCTGTATATTTTGAGACATTCGTTGATTATCCACTTACTTTGTAGCAATCGCGTTATTGATTTTTCAATCTGGCTAAAATACATCTCCCAAATATATGCATTGCTTAGAGGATCCGAGGACGACGTATTGACGTTCGTTTTCTGCAATAGCCACACAATCAGATCGTAATTTTCAGGAAAATTAAAGTGCATACAGTTTCTATATTTAGCAGAGTAAAGTAACTATCACGGATTCTTACAACGACCAGATGTACACAGGTGACTGTAATATGTGACTGCAAAAGCCAAAGGACTGGAGAAACGAGTATCTGATTTGCGGATAAATAAATAAAATAAAGATAGCTAACTCAGAAAACTTATCATGCAAATTTAGACCAGTAATATGTCGTCTTCAGATCTTCGTTTTCAGAAAACCGTGAAAGATTGGTATCTTTTTTTGAGCTGCTGTGGTGGTTCACATCTTCATGGCACTCGTGAAAAGATCTAAATAGTGTTGCATTCGTGCAATGATCTACTTCTTTTGTGCCACTCGTTTAAAGACATTTTATATGTACTATTACTCGTTCGGTGATTTTTCACTCCCTCCGTAGTTTTCACTTTCGGAAATAAATGATGGTCATATTTGCACACAAAGAATGAAATGTGTACTCTATGAATTACATTTTCAGTTCACATGGGTGAAAAAATACACGGGTACTTTTAGCAGTTTATAAACTATAAAAAAAACATTTTTGTCTAGTGTTATGTCTAGCGAATCGCTAGAGTTAATTCATTGAAGATGTACTTTTTCGTTTTGCATCCTTTTATAGAAAACGTTCACGGTGTACTGTGTTAGTCGCACTTGCGTATAACCTGCACGTGTTTACGAACACGACTCGTTCTATTATTGCCGTGAATTCGACTGGAAAACTTACGGTTATTAAATTTTGATATATACAGGCAGGTTTGACCTGCGTTGAATCTCGAAAACAACTTTGAGAGAAAACATTTGGCGGCTGCAATTGTAAAATAAACCCTTTAAAAACATGCTTATACGTGAAAACAAACAACATGGGGCGTGACTTAAAAACAAGTCTTGCGTAATAATTATATAACAATTTATTTTCATTTCATTTTTATGCGACAGTATCGCTCATAGTGCATAAATAAGTACACTTTGGGACAGGTATTATATACACCTTAATTCAATAAATATATCTTTGGCATATACAACGAAACGCACATTACAATATACATACAAAGTACTACAAAAACATGTATATAAATATTTACATTCGTAGGATATTGCAGTTTTTATACAGGAAAAAATGAAGCTAACGAAAATAATAACAATAACAATCATGAAAACGACGATTCTTCGTATGTTTAACAATCACAACATCTCATACAATGCGTGGGGGGGGGGGGGCTCATACATATTGGTTGTCAGTTTAGCCCGGCTCAATGGAATAGAAATCCGGGTATATAATAAACAGGAAAATGGTTGATAGTCTTTAGGTCGGCTCAAAAGACAATAAACGGGGAACCGGTGTATTAGCGGTTTCCTGTTTTTGCTAAACAGAAACACGAAACGGTACAAGAAAAAGTGATCTGGGTACCACTTTTATTCGCTTGATGCAACTGCAAGCTGGTAGCAGCTACAGAAATGGACATGTTACAGTAATGGTAAAACAAGAGACGGAAGTATGGTCATTTTATTTTGTAGACACAGGAGTTTTACAGTTTGTAAATTGAGAAGTTTTATATTTACTTCTAAGCTTTGGTATAACATTAATATTGGATTAACGCAATACTTACATGGTTACAAATGAAAATTATATCTAAAGTTCATCTGTGCTATCGTTATAATTTATTCTATAAGTGTGTACCATTTTTATTCATATGCAGTTGTTCCATAATGTGTTCATCTGTGAATACACATACCAGACATACCTGCCTTGTCATTTATTTGCTCTCGTGTTTTCTGAGATAAAATGTCTACCTGTTATTATCAACTATATACAGACTATGCCAATGAATTTATCATTTCCTAAATGTATTTATATTGATTTAGCAGTGGCTATCATTTCTTTCCTGTAGGGAGACGATATATTATTGTATTAAATGATATCACATTTGATAATTTCTACAGTACTATGTGGACACACAATCAGAAAAGTTCTGAATTTCAGATTGATCGAAACATCTGTTTAACACGTTGAACTTATCTTAAATTTAAGCATGGTAAACTGTAAATGGGGAAAAACACATGAAAACAGAGGTAAACTCATAAACATGATGGAAAAAAAATGATTAAAAAAATGACTTAACAGAGTTTTGACTGTAAATAAAACATTTCTAAAATATTCGTTCTATGGTGGGTGAGGGATAAGACATATCTGCAAATCGATTAGACTGTAACCCTGATTTGCGTTTGTACATACACGAATAGCAGCGAATAATTAAACTCGATCAGAGCTATTGTCCTCTTGCCATTTGTTTATTTTCCTATTTCTAGTAAACCTCTATCAAAACAATTATGTCAAATCTTCTTAACATCATTTTGTGAATCGTAAAGTGTGTCTTTAAATTGCTTAAGCTCTACAGATACTGGCCAGATAACATTCATGTGAAATACTCACACGACACTGTAAATTGAATAAAGCTTTTTTTAATATGAATATTTTACTGGTATACATTGTATTTAACCCTGTCCGGCGGTTGTAAATAAAAAATACTAAAAAAAGAGACCAGATTCGTTTAAAAAACGACAAACGGTCTCTAGTATTATATACTGAATTGAAACGTTTTAACATATAAATATGATCTAATGTTTAAAATGACGACACATAAAAGTAACACCTTTGTAAGAGGTTATGGAACAATTTTGATAACATTTTTAAAGAACAATTTTGATAGCATTTTATGTAATAAGTTTAATAGCATTTTATGTAACATTTCTGATAACAATTTATGTAATAATTTTGAAAACGTGCTATGTAACATCTTTGATTACGGAAGTTGACATCATTTTGAAAACGATAATTGTAACACTATTGAAAACTCTTTATTTAAAAAAAAAACGTTTATGTATTTTTGCCTGCTGCCTAGCTCAGGAATTGGGAAATGTAAACAAAAACTTATATTCTGCATTAAAACGTGTATAGACAAATCAAGCTTTGGTTTGCTACTTGTCTTATGACACCGTTACACATATTAAACCTTATTACGCCGCAACCAGTACAAGCCTTATTTCATTAATGTTGAAGTCCTTCAGCTGAATGTTTTGCAATTACCCCTTAGCCTGCTGATCAAAAACAAATGTCAGCTGAGTTACTCGGCGTTTAATCTGGATCCAAGTTGTTTGCAAATTTTATCACGGTCGTGCTTAGGAGGCTAAGGGTTACTACAGAAGTACAGATCTTAATTCTCCAAATGCGATTTATTATCTTTGCAGACTATTTTGGTGGTCAAAATTCGCGTCATACTTTGTTAACTTACGGTTCCAATATGCGTTCCAGGTAAAAGGCAAATGTTTACTGAACTTTCTTTACTGAGATGGTAAGGGTCAACCAGAAAGGGTCTATGGATTGGTGTTTCTGTAGCTTAGTTTTGTATGACATACATTAAGTTGTATAGTTAAATCATTATCTCAGTGTGAATGAGATACGGTGTGGCCTGAATAAAGTTTTATCATATCCGTCAAAGCGCCGTATAACAGTTACATAAAACTTATAACCATTCTCTAACTCATTATTCACACGAATGAACGTGTGTGACATGCTCATAGTGCTTGCACAAAATTTGATATGTATTACCAACGCCTAATTTGTTTTTTTAGATAATACGTCAGTTTTGCAAACATCTCTTTACATTATAAGTTATGGGGAAATGCAGTTCGAGAATAAACAGAGTATGGTGTGAGATTCAATTAGTCATATATTCTATGAATTGGATTCTTAAAATGAAATTCAAATAAAAAAAATGTTCGTTCGTCTCTCTTTCTCTCTATCTGCCTCTCTCATTCTTTATCTTTCTATCTTTCGATATGTCTCACAATTCTCCCGCCTCATTCCCTCTCTCTTTCTGTGTAATGCAAGGTGTCCTTTTCTTGCTGCCTGCCTTAAACTGCAGCATGTATTGGTCTTTGTGTGTACTGAGACTACCGAAATAATAAACCCTTTAAATTTTCCACCAAATACATGCATTTTATTAACCACGCGAGAAAACCTACTCTTATGTCATGTCAAGCTTCATCACTCAACTCCGAAGTGGTGTTATCGAACAATCGCTTACACCATTATAAACCCGAAATACAGATTGCTTGCATCAAATAGAAATATAAAAAACTGGCCCATGTGTGAAAGGGTTTTAACCGGTTATTCAAGACAACAATTGAATCATTTCATTGTTCGGCAATGCGTTTGAAGTGCCGATATGAAGTTGTGGAAAAGAAAGAAGACAAATCCGTTTCAAATAGTAAGGGAACGATCATGAAATGGAAAGATGTATAATGTTGTATTGAAGTCATCGGATGAATTTTAAAACAAAGAAATTTATTGTTAAAACAGATGAGAGAAACACTCTAATCAATTATTCTGAACATAAATAATGAGAAAAGTTGGATAATTACGACCAGTGTTCTTACAATATCAGTAGATTCCCAAACCATTGCAAAAAAAAAAAAATGAAATCGGGCCTTCCTATTCTTTGGTTCCGACCCAGCTCATTAACTCTTGAAAGATATTTATACAAAATTATTTGTAACGGAAAGACAAGAGTATATTCGTATTATTTTCTGCTTTCTAATTGAGATCTTTCCTGTTTCCTAAAACTTTGCAGACTGCTGCTGAAACATTGACACTTCCGGTTCAATCCATAATGCAATTTTGCTTTTATGAAAATTTAGTGTACAAATAAGGATTTTTTCTAATTCGAAGTAAAGCAAACTGCGCTTTATGAATAATTTATGGAAGAGAATAAGACGGATAAATGTTATTCAGATGACTTAGATCCTAACTCTAGCAAGAATACAACGATTTTTCGGTTGTCTAAAAACAATGTGGTTGTAATGTATTTGGTTGGGTAACATTATATGGTTGTTTTATATTTTACTGGCCATTTGAAATATTAAAACTGCTTATACTGACTGAAAATATATAAGAAACATTTCTCGAGTGGGTACCCAACATAACCTCTCTGAATGGCAACTGATTCTTTTAAAATATTCAACTTTTTTACATATGTATTTCCAACCCTTTTGTCGCCAAAATAAGCATCGATTCTTATATAATAAAAGCATGACATCTTATCAAAATCACCATACTTTTCTATTATAGATTTTTTCATTAACACGTCCCCTTAACTTAACAATCGACTGTTCCAGATTTATAAATGGACTCTTACATTCAGGAAAAAGGTTGGCAGCAGAAGGATTGGAGATATACCGCATCATCCGACAAGTATCGCAAATTTCGCATATATATATATTATACATATCACATCGAAAATACCATACACCGCCCTACACTTCACTACACTGGTCTCAAATGCAGTGTGAATCGTAACATACCATGACGTCACTGCAATGTAAAATATAACTGACCTGGTACAGGGCAATATAAACCACGTTTGTTTACTGATAGACAGGACAGGCTGACCATACGTCTTTTGGCGCCCCAGACGAAATAATTGATTTTGCAACTCTTTTCTACTAACTATCAGCACGCAAACATAGTTAGCTGACTATTCTCCATTAAATGTTTTCTGTTCTACGATAATATTGTCAAAAAGGACTTGAGAGCAAATTTGAATATTAATATTTAAGCAGACGACAATTAAAAATTTGGCGCCAAAGGATTTTTACGACAAGATAGGCTCTCCTACAAATGTGCAAAAAAATGATCAAAGTGAAAAATTGCCTTCCCGGTCACAGTTGATTTACTATGTCTTTCGATACAAATCTCTTACTCAAAAACAAATAACTTATTTCTAAGACTAGTGCGTCAAAATCCAAAGATGAAGAATCGTGTACTGGAGACCAGATGGGAGGGGTACAAATTCATATATGGGTTTACTGGCCTAAGGTAAGTGTGTGTTTCAACAGAGTCTGTAAAATTTGTCTTTTACGCAAAAAGATTAATCTTTGCACATTTCTTGAAACTCGCTTATTAAAGAGCAGTCAATATTTAGATAATTCTATTGTATGTCCCTTTTCGTTCCGGATTAAACTAGGGAAAAGTCATTCGCGCATTTGTCCTCCTTTCGTTCGATCATGTGTTACATTGACATCCTAGGCTAGACACAACGCATTTTTTGTTTAAATGCTGAATGTTAACACATATCGTGTCCAATTTCAAATGCAACACGAAAGCTCATTCACACCCATTTGAGGTCAACGCTGGTAAAGAACAGCCACTCTGTCAATTGTTTCCACGCCGAAAAACTTATCTCCCTTAGAAATTGGTTTTGAAGCTGGTTTACCAGACTAGTCAGCCGAGATTTCGAAATCTGGCCTTTTTTCTCGTCGAAAAATTGCCCCAACAACAACACATACTGACCGCTACATGTGAATGCTTTGTTAGCTTTTTTCTCTGCACTTATTTGAACACTGCGGTGATATATACGTTGATCACGTGACTTGATGACGTAACGCAATAGCGTTTCAAAGAGCTTCATAGACTACCGCAAAGCTTGCGCGCGTCTCTCTAAGGGGAGAGCACTCTATGATTAAATTTGAACCATTGATTAGTACTAGCTACTACGTCACGTTCATCCGTCTTTCCTTCGTCTTTTATGATGTTTATTGTGACGTAGCTTATTACGTCTCTTGCTTTTTACTGTTTTCAAGTTCTTAGGTTTGAACATGTTTAAGATGCTATTATCACAGAAATTAACGCCACTTGGTCCAACAACGCTCTTACACTCAGTCGTGACATGCTCCTCGATCTTAAGAAAGTTGTAACACTTTTGTGAAATGACTTTTCGGGGATTACCCCGTAGGGCTTTCCCTCGCTCATCGAATCCAATCCGCCACGTTTGTCTTGTGTTCACTGAAAAAAATTGTGTATAGTTCTTGTCCGCGGAGTACTGCTCTCTGAACTCACACCCGGGCTTTCGGTTCCTCTGAAAAACAGGAAAAAGAACGTTCAGTAAATAACTTGTACAAGACGAAACAGCTCGGAATAGGAGTGTGAAACAAATTAACCAATTTACTTTCTTTATTTTTATTTTATTTTTATTTCTTTATTTTTATGTATAGATCTATATATTTATTATTATTATTTCAATTTATTGTTTTAACAATTCAAGTTTGAAATATAAATTAAAATTTAAATATAAATTTAATTTATTTCGGATAAATTATTTTGCGACAAATTGTAAAAAAAACCATATACATGTACTTGTGTAAACCATATTAACGACGTATGAAATATTCAAACAATATATTTCCCATAAAATGTTCTATTAATATTTTATGGGAAATATGTAAAAATAGACATTTTAACGAATGAAATATAGTATATATTTAGACAGATGCATAACGAGTAAACTGGTATGAGTTGGTTTTTGGCTGGTGTAACGAAAGAGGAAATCAACGGAACTTTTGTGCGAACTCATCATATATTAGTCAGATCATATGACAAGCATGTCTCGTGTACATACAATCAGTGAGTCTGTTAGTTCATGCTAGTTGCGATGGTGTGTTTTCATTTCGATACAAACAGAGTAAAACTGAACAAGTAGTTTACACAAAAGGGCTTCAAACTCGCACCACAGACAGATCGTAATCAAACGAAATAAAAGTTTTGAAATACAAGCAATTCATCAATACACTAGTCAACAAAGAGGTAATACTTTAACGTTTAACTGATCTACAAAATACAAAAGAATACCATTACTTTCCCCAAAAAATATCATAATTATTCTTAAGTTCAACCCATCAATAATTTCTTTATCGAAGACTAGTTCACTTAAAAGTTCTTTCAATCGTTCTTACAGACTGCCAATTTTCGGTGAACGCGAAAGTTGAGAAGTGCTTATTAACCAAATGCTTTGCACAAAATGCACTCGGGTGCTAACAAAAGACTTAGAAATACCACACACAAGCAATAACCCCCAATTATCTCAATATTTAGGACGATTTTTAACGACACATTAAATAATTTCGATGCTCATCTCCCTCTAAATGCCGAGGACTTTGCCTTTTCGTTTTTTTTCTTTTTAAATAATCCGGGGTGTAAACATACATCTTTATTAGTGGTGTGATTCGACATTTTTAAGTTAACTGGTGTCAGTGTGGGGAAACTTTATACAACATCGAGTCCTGGGCAAAGGCAAAAGAATGTTTTCGCGTGACGCGACCAATTTCCTCTCGTCTCAGGTATAATTTAAATGAAGGTAAGACCTTTCCATGAAAAAACATTCAACTTTAAAAAAATAAAAATTGTTCGAGTCTGTACACACTACACAACCTACCAAGACGAGCAAGTGTGTCAGCTTACGGGCTGAAGACCACACGCTTTGTGTGAATTTCCCGGATGTTGAACGTCGTACAGATAGCTGATACTGAAGAAGATACATGACGAAGTCTCGTCTGGTGTAACGTAGGAACGAGAATTTAAATTACGAGAAAGAACATGACAAAGCGTGAATTTTTATTTTTTCTGTAAAAATTGTCCTCATTTTCTCTGATATAGTATCGTTTGTTCACGATAGAGAAAGAGTTCGCCCTAGTTTTTACTGCTGTCGTATTCACTTTGTAGATATTAAGGTGGTCTGTGACAATTGTAATTGTTGCATGTTGTGTTCAATCAATGCTTCGATTTGTTTATCTGTTTCTATATTAGAATATAAGGGACTAACCATAGAAATCTCTTGTAAATGTTTGTTCATTCTTTTTCATAAACAGCCAGAAAGTTCTAACATGATAAATTGAATCGTATTTTAAGTTAAGTCTTGAAATGTGTGTATAATACACTTACACATATTCAAATCAAACTCGTCCCATATCTTATGCTTTTATTAATTGCCTTTACATTTTGACACACTTTTTCTGGTGAACATTTATGATCAGTCTTTCTCTCTGTTTTGATAAATTTGTTCATTTTAA
This sequence comes from Nuttallia obscurata, assembly GCA_032358795.1. NCBI lineage: Eukaryota > Metazoa > Mollusca > Bivalvia > Cardiida > Psammobiidae > Nuttallia > Nuttallia obscurata. The sequence continues at coordinate 2,976 of JAULCC010208756.1, read as the reverse complement.
AAAAGAATATTTCGAATATGCAATATTCGTGCTTTAAAGGATATGGTAACACGGTTTCTGTCGCAGAATTTCAATAATAGCTCAATTATCACGTGCTTTCACGAACACAGTGAGCCGTTTTGTACTTAATTTAATGACCTTGACCTCAGGCATAACGATGGAGAATATTACTCTTGCAATTAAGCATGCTTGACTGAGATCAGATGGTCGAAGTGCTCAAAATATATATTCCATGCATCAATTTTTAAACCACTTAAAAATTAACAGCACCATCCCACGAAAGGTGCGCTGCACGTCTGCACACGTGGAACATCAGCATGTTACACTGAATGCCACAGGATGACAGAAATTCAAAACATACAACAAATATCATTTTACGAATCTTGATTGGCATACAGGATTGTTTCTCATATATGTCACAATTCGACTCCACAACTCCCGTTGATGTGATATACAACCCTGACACTATCACTGAATATTTGGGGAGATATTTGGTACAGAAACATTGAGAACGAAGTATGTCACTGTAATGTTTTGACACCCTGATTACTGGTTTAATAAAGCTTTACAAAGCAGATGACTCCCGGTATTGCATTCCAACAGCGTTCTGAGATAAAAAGCTTCGCATATGCTTATTAACCTAAGGGCGACCGAGTTAGAATTTCAAACAGCTTGGATCCAAATAAGACGCCGAGTAACTCGGCGTCTAATCAGTATCCAAGTTGAAACTCGGTCAATTGTTTCTCAAAATATTGGGCGATTCTGATGCATTTTAAAATTATGGCAGACGATAGTTTAAGCAGACGACAATGGTTCAGCAGGCTAAGGGTTAATCATCGCTGTATCCTCATCCCACGGAACAAAATAAACAAGAGGGCCTTACTGGCCATGAAGACGCTCACCTTAAGATAGTAGCTATATATGTCATTCAATCAACAAGGAAGAGTTTTCAAATATAAATATTTATAGATGTTAATAGCATAGCTCTAGCATTTATGGTTTCAGAGGGGAAGATAAATGATAGCACTCAAGGAACAGATATGTCAAATTATTTTCAAATTTTGCCACTTGTTTTGAAAAAGTTTTCCCTTTCTGTAGCCCTGTCAATTAGAATTCTGCATGGAATCCTATTCACTGAACATTTCAGAAAGGGGACCTTTGTAGAAAAAATCCTATAGTTAAATTAAAACTGACTTAGTCGTTTAGGAAAAGGTGTCATTTGAAGCAAATATTGACGGACGGACAGACGACGTACGACGGACAAAGACCAGTCATAACAGGTCACGATAGCCCACCATGAGCCGCTCTGGCTCAGGTGAGCTAAAAATAAATTAATAATAAAAATGATTAAACAGAAATGAATGAAAATATAAACAAAATACAAATAAATAATGAAACAAAATAGGTATAAAATAGAACCACATAAAACATACTGCTATGTAATACATTGTAAGAATCGCCTATCGGAAAACGATCCTAATGTGTGTGATCACATAGTTCTTCTTGAAGATTTTCATTTTCATACTGAAGCATCATTTATGATGTGTTTTCCTGAGAAGATGATACTGAGTGGCTACCTATATCGGTAATTTATTGGTTCAAAATAGTTTTTCTATAGGTGACCAAGAAAATACATATTTTTACATCGTGCTAGAAAAGTCTTGCTATCGAAATTCTAATAAGTGGGTATGGTATTTCAAAAGGCTGATGAAGTTATTTTAGCACATATGTCTTATTTAAGATGATATGAATACATATTAATATACATAACGATGTATTGTTTCTCTAGAGCATTATAATAAATGTTTTTAACTTGAACTTTAAATAGACAGAATTGCCATGATAAGAATATCCAGATCATGAATGTCTTTTCTGCTATATTTAAACTGAAACTGGAAGCATACATATAATTACACTCCGTTCTAAATACCGTAAAACTGTCTGGTTTTCTGTAATATATATTTACAGACATCAATTTCATCAAATATGTTAAACACAAAGCTAGCTGTTATTGACCTCTCCTGGATTCCCTTTCGTAACAACATGAGACAATCTATATAAAAATGCTATTTGAACGAAACTCATGTCTTCCACGCAAGCCTGACTGACTTTAATAATTTTAATTCGCACACACCCCGTCGACGAAAGACTATGTTCTCCGCTAAGATAGACTTTATAAAATCGCCAAACCGTAAAAAATAAAAGTATATAAATGTTTTATAAATTTGCATATTCATATTTCTTTACGCCTTAAGACCAGAAGGAATTTCATAAGATGCCTTACTTTACCGTACAAATGAATTTACGTATCATCTACAAAGGACAACATCGAATGAATTTAGAGCCACGCCGTACATGGACCGTTTACGATTGATTTTTATAACCCGGTGGTTAGAAATGTATACTTTTTGACAACTTGATAACACATTTAAACACAATTTAGTCTATTCATTCACGAAACACAAATCCAAGGCGTTGCGGCCAGTAACTTGTTTTTAGTAAGTTTTGACAACTACGTGAAATATTAAATGAATCAGATAAAAGCAATTTATGAGTAGTTAACACCTACGAAACTTGATTTAACAGCATGCTGATACAAAATTAAACCTAATAAAATCAAACATTCCAGAAAAAAAGGCGCTCGATATGGTGTGACAAGGTTACATGTTATTTTGGTTAAATCAAATCCCTAATCATGTATAGATTTTCTCGTGCCATTTATTGTAGTGGCCCTGTAACTTTGTGTCTTAAATATTTGTTTTGATATTCTTGTGCCATGTATTGTAGTGTGTCGATGTGATTTAACTCCATTATTCACAAACGAAGAAACAACACCAACAAAAGGAAAGGAAAACATATAAGCATATAAAAAAGTACAAATAAAGTGTATGATAATTTGTTTGTTTGTTTGTTTTGGAATATAACGTCGCTTTAACAGTATTTCAGTCATATCGCGACGTCCAGCTCATTACAGGT
>JAULCC010208755.1:1884-12733 GCA_032358795.1 Nuttallia obscurata | reverse complement strand
TGTGAGAATCAATAAAAGAGATAGGAAAGTGTGAGAATCAATAAAAGAGATAGGAAAGTGTGAGAATCAATAAAAGAGATGTATGGAGTATATTTGACATTGATATCAGATATCTCAAATGTAGAGTTAACTTTAACCTGTATCCTTTAGGAAACTTTCATTACTATATCTATCATGAATTTCTTATGCCAACAGGTAGAAGAATATCTATCTAAAGACAATGTAACATATTGAGGAAAATGACAATGAAATGAATGTATCAAGTTTACGGGGAAGTTATCTTACATTTCTGGAAACAAGCATCGAATATTTCAATTTTTTGTTTTGTTTTATATATTTATATTGTTTCTTTAAGTCCTGATTTTAAACCCATAAAAATTATATCTTATAACAGCGCAAAAGAAAAAAGAATTCTTTGTTGCTGCAGCTGCGGTAGTTGGTTGAAAGTCTCTGAAATTTGCTTGTCTACACAATAATGCTCACAGAAATTCAGTCATATTCCACTCATCACCAAAAGAAAGATTATAATTATTGTAACATTAGGTTCAGTAACTGAAATACACTGGTTTATGATTTGATCATTGACTTTATCCATATAATTTATAGAATGACCAATATTATTCAAAACTGATTCCTCGTTTCATTTGAAAACAAAATTAAACAAGAGACCCATGAAGACCAATGGGCTCTATGGCATGCCTTTTGGTCGTTTTCTGAGGTATATACTTTGAAGGCACACTAAAGCTCAAAATTGCAATATTTTGCATATTTTTTTTTAAAGTCAAAAGAGGTGCTAATAATTAAATGCTTTGTGGTACACATTGAAAACAACAAAATAAATTGAGCACATCACAAGACACATTCATGACATTTCTCTTAAGTAAGAACATAAAGGGACATAATTGCATTATTTGCAAGATAGAGTTATTCAACTTATTTTGTTAGGTGTGATGGTGGGTTTTAGCCATTTGTAATGTTTATATGCAATATACATTATATGGTTACTGAGAAATGGCCTTAAATGTAGTTGCATGCATCCAAAACCTTAACTAGAATATCTAAGCAGAAACATAAAGGTCCATTATTTACATTATATGCAAAATAGAGTTATCCAACTTCAACATTCAGGTAGCTGGGACACCTTGTATAAAGTTTCAATGCAATACTGAGCTATGGACTCATATTCTGGTCAAAAGCTTTATTATAGATACTTCTACGGTATTAAATTAACAAGTTACTGTAAAAATTACTCATTCTCTAATTACAGCAAAATATACTCAAACTACAGAAAAATATACTCAAACTACAAGGTGATTAATACTCAGAATAACAGTCAGAAATTTTCCCTGCAACACATGTGCTATGTTTTCCTGCCTAAAGATCCTCACTGCATTTTGTGCCCAATTAATGCATCTCAACCCTGATTAGCGCCATTACACAGCGGACCATGATTGAACGGCCTTTTGCAGCAGCAAAATGCTATCTACTTCACAGAATCTTTTGTTTCCAGGCAATTATCAGTCATCTTTATGTAATTCAGACCGAAAATATTGTGGAAGTGGACTCAATCTAACATACTATCAATTAAAAAGGGGAACCAAATTTGTGATAACAACATCCAAAATTCAGCATAGTCAATGGTGCTCTTGCAAACAGAATAAACTACATGTATAGAACAGATTCAGAAAGAAAAAAATTGCTCTAAGTAACAAATTTGCAACAAGAGCCGGACCCAACAAAGAAGCTTGTTAATAAAAGAACGAAAAATGCAAGTGCACATGGAAACACTCCAAGGCACTGTTATCATGCTCTTGGTACAGGGCCATTAATTTAAATAGGTAATAATCGGATATATCATAATTACAACAGTTTGTTCTGAAGGGTCTTTGTGCTCACCTAGAGTACAGTGGGTTATGGGCTTATTCCCAGGGTTTTCCAAAGGAGTCCACACCAGCGGAAACAGGGCATCTAATTCAAAAACATAAAGCTTGTTATTAAACCTTCCCCCCCCCCCCCCTTCAAAAAAATCAAAATAGAAAAACAAAGATGTTAGGAATAATAAAGATGGAAATTAACACCGAAATATTGGCAGGATCTAAACAGTTTGCATCATCAGTCATCAATGGTCTTCAAAACTTCAAAAGAGGTCTGCAAATTATGAAAAGGTTAATAAGAAATAATTATTTCAACAAATATAAAAGTGATTCATTTGTCTAGTTATTTTTTTCTCATTTTGTCCCGTTTTTTGTTAAGCTATCGTATATTTACCATGCAAGTCAGTTCTAATGTAAAACATTGATTGCCAATGACTTTGAATTTTCCTGCCCAGTTAGAATGCTTACTTCATCTATACAGATTGTGTTAATTGGCTTCAGGTTAGTTGCCTAGATACAAAAAATACCAGGTAAAGACTATCAATGGAGACCTCAAAGTTTATTACAACTTGCTTGTTTTGATCCACACTTTCATAATAGGACAGTGAATTTAAACTTTTAATCCCTAACTTAGCCATAACATTTAAATGAGGAGCTATTAATGTTGGTTCTTCCTTGGCTGAAAGTTGCTGTTTCAATTTCACACAGACTCTTGCCAGGATCATACACTTTTGTATAATCTACATGCATCTCCATTCCAAACCTAGTGTTTATGGCAAATATTGCTATTAAGCGGAATTAAAAGTGTATTATATACAAGAAGGAGTTGATTACCTCCAAATTTGTCAGGAAAAATGCTGATATTCAATGTAACTGATGTGAACAAAGGGAATAAATTTCTTGCTAGGGTTATAAAGTCCTGTAACAGTTTTTCTAAATATTCTACACTGCTAGCAAGAAATCCCATCCAAAGAACAAAAAGACCTTACTTCTTTGATGACACACTCAAAAGGACTACACATAATATTCAAATGTTTGAAGGAGTGATGTGTTTAATAACAATAAGAAGAAAGAATTTTTTTTTTAATTTTGTATTGTTTTTAATCAAATTTGAGACATTGTTTTCAACTGAAATGCCCACCTAAAAATTGAACCAGATCACTCAGTTATATTCAGGCTAATTATTTCCTATGGTAGTATCAAAATCATTATTTTCATAAAATCTGATCTGAGACACCTGAAACTTTTTGTGCTGTGAGCAGTGAAGACCCATAAGAAATATTTTAGCATTTCTACAATCATCAACTGATGGCTCTGTGACAATGTGATGGCTGGTAGCCAAGTCTCTGTAACAATGTGATGGTTGTACAAATACCAGTCTGCTTGGGCCTCTGTAACAAAGTGATGGTTGGTAGCCAAGTCTCTGTAACAATGTGATGGCTGTACAAATACCAGTCTGCTAGGGCCTCTGTAACAATGTGATGGCTGGTACAAATTCCAGTCTGCTAGGGCCTCTGTAACAATGTGATGGCTGGTACAAATACCAGTCTGCTAGGGCCTCTGTAACAATGTGATGGCTGGTACAAATACCAGTCTGCTAAGGCCTCTGTAACAATTAATTTGATGGCTGTACAAATACCAGACTGCTAGGGCATCTGTTACAATGTGATCGCTGGTACAAATATCAGTCCGCTAGGGCCTCTGTGACATTTTGATGTCTGGTAGCAAATTTTAAAGTCAATAGAGGCAGTCACCTCCATCAACTGCTACACATCCTACAAGCAGTGAGTACTACAGTGTTTGCAACACTTCCATGTTAACACTATGGTATGGGTATACAAAGAAAAATAACCAGAGAAATATGAAGAAAAATAGCTGACATTATAGACTCAGGTCAGACATGTAACCAATTAATGATAACCAAAAACCCAGAGAAAACAAAAGTGAGTGATAAACATATACGTATACTTTCTTGTTCCACATGAAACAAAGTTGGAGTGTTCTTTACCAAAGAAAACCCCTGAAGGTGAAAAATAGTAATAAAGCTGTAGAGACTGGAGATTTGCGCCAGTGATAAAATGCCTCTTTATATGCTTAGATAATCTGCCTTTCTCTAGACAGCTCTGACATTGCATAACAGGTGCAAACATCTCGAGAAAAAACAAACTTATTCTTTACATGACCAGCACTTCAAAATGTATGTCTATCTAAATATAAATCTTGTGTCGGCAATTTAATCCCCACATTCAAACAGCCCAGTTAAATAAGGACAAGTGTCTGACTTGTGTCATGCTGTCACGGGATCTATTCTTTAGTTTTGTCTGGGTGCCAAAAATATTTCACAAAACTGACCAATCGGTGCACAGCATTATATTTACTTCTCAACGTTTATTTATTCAGTCTGCTTGACCCTATGTGACTTCTCCCAGATTACTTGTCCAGGTCTCAATGTCTAAACCAGTCCAGCAACTCACTTCAACAATGACCTACCTGATTTAAAAATATTTAAAAATTTAAGTCAGTGTGAAATCGAGTCAGCAGTTACGAGTGTGTGGATATTTGATATACCGCTACTCTGACGGGTCTGCACAATATAGGCAGGTACACCTGAGTGCACACAGATCAATGCAGGACACGGATAGCTCCACGACAGACCAGCACATGCTCATCATCGACTTACTACCCAACTATACTACTTTTACCAATCCTTGATGCAAACGAGATATTGGTAAAACAGACTGGTTCAATGCAAGTATGCAGCATCAATGGTATAAAAATAATTAGGCCAGTCTGTGCCATATATGGTCAGTTTCTAGGAACAAGAAAACCAGAGTGCACTTGAAAAAATCTCCTTGTTTTATATCAATAATTTGAGGGTTACTTTTTCTTAAAGCTTATTCTATAACCAGTCACAACCAGAAACATCTGTTCTAGTAGAAATTGTATGCTCACTATGCTGTAGTTTTGTATTTCCCAAACAATATCTCCTAGGTTTGTCTTACTTCTATTCTTAATTTAATGTGCTTTAAATTTCTATTTAACAAAAACTATAAAATCATGTGTTGAACAAAATATAAGTCTAGATGAGTTTCTGTTGGTAATTACAAGTTTGTCCTACAAATTATTGTGGTAATGCAACCAGCCCTAGAGAATGCAAGCCCAGATTTAAGCTCAAACCAAGTAATTTCAGCTGTGCAGGCTGATGTCTCATTGATGTTTAGGTTTTTTTTAGTGTGATTGGAAACCATTTATCCTTTAAAAACCTAAAATTATATCAGCTGTCAGTCTTTTATCCTTCAGTTAAGATGAGTTCATTCATAGAGTTAAGATGAGTTCATTCATGGAGTTAAGATGAGTTCAATTATAGAGTTAAGAAGAGTTCATTCATTAAGTTTTTGAGAAATTCAGCCAGTGGCAAACATACAGTGCAGACCTTGATCAGATGTATCAGTAAGAAAAGAAGCTTATGGGGTCAGTTAAGCAATGTACGTAATTAAAAGAACTGAAAATATTTGTAATCTACACTTGTATATTTGTTGTTTGTTTTATTATTTGGGGTTTAAGTCAGACTGACACAGCTCAGGTCTGATGGCCACTTATAAATGCAATGTACATTTCTAATCTGAGCACTGATGAGCCAATACGATGTCAGTCTGGGTTTTTTAAGATTTGTGACAAAATTTGTTCAAGAAAACAAAATCACAAAGAATTCCTTAAAGAAGTAACAACTTATAACTTATAGGTTGCTTATTGTCAGAAGTAACCTCACTTATAATTTGCTTATTGTCAGTATTAACATCACTTATAAGTTGCTTATTGTCAGAAGTAACATCACTTTTTTAAGTGGTTGACTGTTGCAACATCACTTATAACTTATAAGTTGCTTATTGTCAGTTGTAACATCACTTATAACTTATAAGTTGCTTGTTGTCAAAAGTAACATCACTTATTAGTTGCTTGTCATCAGTTGTAACATCACTTATAACTTATAAGTGGCTTGTTGTCAGAAGTAACTTCACTTATAAGTTGCTTGTTGTCAGCTGTAACATCACTTATAACTTTTAAGATGCTTGTTGTCAGAAGTAACATCACTTTTAACCTCTAAGCTGTTTATTATTAATTGTTATGTCACCTATCATGAGTCTGCACTTGATCTGATTTTGCTTTACAACTGGAAAATTAATAATTTGATTTTGCTTACAACTGGAAAATTAATAATTTGATCCTTAAAAAGCTTTTGTCCAGACATTCAAACAGATAAAGTTGTCTGACACAAAAATTAACCAGAATAAAAAGTGGCAGAGTAATCAAGAATGTATGTTCAGGTTTGCCCATTGCCCCAATATGAATTAGTGCAAACAGCGCATGAAGAAATGATTTTATCTCTTTACATGCCGGTCACCATTGACAATACGGGGACCACTGATATGCAGCGGGGCCTTGTACCCAGACAGCAGAAGACACTAAGGTCAAACACAAGCAGCCGACAGCATATATAAATAGAGGGACACTAAGATATATGACCAAATGGAAAATTCATTACAATACTACTGTATCTGAATCAAAAATTACCTCCAAAACAGGAGAGTATTGAAGTATGGTCAGATTTTTGACAAGTGTTTGCGATAAAAAGACTGTATGTCCTACGTTATCTCTCAAGAGCTTAACAACTTTTCAAATCAATTTTATGACCACAAATGCAAGGCAACTGCACAACATAATACGTCATTAGCCTTACAGTACTTAAATTATAAACTCTTCCATCTTGTTCCTATGGATGGGTCCATTTCTATCATATAGGGAGTCTTTATATCACACAAATTTCAAATGCCAAACATTGTAAGGTCTGGTCCAATAACTCTAATAGGAGCATTTATATCTGGGTCTTGACTGTTTCGCATGATACAATTTGATTGTTGAAAGTATTGGAAGGGTTAACAACTTTACCAATCAATTTTATGACCACAAATGCAGGGTAACTGCACAACACAATACATCATAGACAGCACTAGAGGTATAATTACAAAGATTGGAGATTCGGGTGGGGGATAAAAGCACGCTAACACTAAGGTGTTTAACACGCCAAGGACAAGACAGTCAGAACAAAAAGTAGAAATTTCGAAAACTACACAAAATGACCTGTCAAAAACTGAGCTGTGATAAACTTTCACAAGTTTTACAAAAAATAAGATCCTTTTCTGATTTCCCTGCATATACTTTCGATACGCCTCGGACTTTAAACCAAAAGGAGATGACCACAGGCCTGGTAGTGCCTATAGGTTACATCTCTCCTCTTTCAATGCAGTGGGGTCTCAAGTTCAAATCTCAGTTTTGTCATAGCCTCATGTGATGAGAATTTTGTCATATAAAATTCAAAAACATTCTGCATAAAAGACAAGATCTGTTTAAGGATCTTCCATATTCGATAAAATTGGGCCTATTTGTTCACCTGTTCTGCTTTTCTTTTTTGTCAGTTTCTTATCAGTTTAGAAAATTACCCTTGTCTCTGCTCAGAATTTTTTAGAACCTTTCACTCTTAGCCTGCTAAGAGCAATCGCGACTTAATATACAAACAGCCTGGAGCCAGATCAGAAGCCAAGTAACTTGGATCCAAATCAAATTGTTTCTCCAATGAATTTTAAAATTCCAGCAGATGACAGTTTAAGCAGACGACAATTTTTTCAGCAGGCTAAGGGTTCACATCAGATTAACACATTGTAAAGATGAAACAAGTGTGTCAAAGAGACATACTAGTGAGAGAGGCATCAAATTAACAACAACAACAACAACAGTAATGGAGAAATAAAGAGGGGCCTGTTATGTCACACCAGAAAGTTGGTAAAGACCAAGTGTTCTTACAAGTAATGGTGTTATAAAACTGAAGTAATGTGGTGGCAGTTAGTGTTTACAATATTTCCTTTCATCCATACCAGATTTTAATTTTCAAATTTTTCTAATCTAATTAATCTAATCTTAACCATTAAAACTTGTAACTGAAATAGCAATTAATTTCAAGCTTTCAGAAAAGCAGCTTTCTAAGGAAAGTCATATGTGAAATTTTATTGCCTTTTATGAGAGATTGGATAGCAAAAGCATTTGATATCCCTAAGCCTGCTAAGTGCAACCATGATAGAATTTGCAAACAGCTTGGATCCTGATGAGATGCCAAGTTACTCGACATCTTATTTGACACTCAGCCAATTGTTTCTCCAAATATTGGGCGAATCCATTGAATTTTAAAATCCAGGCAGAGGACAGACAACAGACTAAGCAGAAGACATTTTATTCAGCAAGCTAAGGGTTAAACAAGAGGTCTACATGTGTGCTGTTGCTAGTCTCTGTAATATAATTGCCAGCGTTAAAGGGACATATTGTAAGATTTAAAGAGACTCATGATGATATCTAAAGGGATATATAGTACTGATTGTATCAGATAACTTAAAGGGACTCACCCAGGAAATGAGCTACATTGTCTAAAGGGAGGCAGCAAATTGAATATGCATCATTATTTATAAGAACACAACTATGACATTATTCATATTCATTTTTCTCAAAACTAGTCTAAGATTTTTTTTTAAATATATGAAATAAAAAAGAAATATATGTAATCATGTTGACTTAGGCACTGGTATTGTAGAAATTAAGATGTCTTATGTCTAGCGGCATAGAATAAATGTGTGGTGGGGTCATAACAGAACAGAAGTAGAAACTGTACTTTAATCGTAGCAGAGATGGTGGCATGCGCTGTGGTCTGAAATAAGTGCGGGTCTGCCTGGGCTGTGTGGACTGAAATAAGTGTGGGTCACAGTAATATAGGGTTTTGTGATAAGAGTGTTCTGGTTTTACTGACCAAAAGTTGTTGACCATGCACTGTTTGGCCTAGATAACGACTTCAGGTCAGACTGATAGCTTCCTGAAAGACCAATAAATTAACCTCATTTTACTGTAACAAATGTGACGATATAGTGTCAGGCCATGAGTGGTACTCATGGAAAATGAGACAATAAATGTCACAGAGCCAGTTTCTGGCGGAGAAAATTTGGTTTAGTCCACAGTTTGGAATGATGAACCAGAACCAGGCCTTACAGTGTAGTAATAACATTGCTCGCCTTTCTGTCCAGAGGTTGCAGACTCATGACTTTCAACGTTCTTAAATATAAAAGTCTAATGGAAGATGCTGTATGATTATCTAACATAAGAAGATAGAAAGATAGACAGAATGATCAGGTAGACTGCAATTGCCAACCCAAAATACTTGCTGTTTTTCAGCTTATTTTCTGTTGTTGTGTGTGTTTTTTGTTTTTTTAATATCTAATGTGATTGTATGATGCCACCGATTTTTCAGTTTTTAATGGCAAATACTTTTCAATATGGTTACCTCCCCTGTTTTGTAGGATTGAGTTTGATTAGCTGATGTAAAGGGCAAACTCCGGTGACTTTGAATATAAAAAGTCACAAGATCTCACAAGTAACCAGATATAATAAGCAAAACATAAATGAATATAAATCTGATTTGAATAAGTTGGAGTAAATTCACATTATAAGCTCTCTGTCTATTTGTTACCATAAAAACAAATAAATAAAAACAGCTCTGAAGAGTCAGACATGGAAGTTGATCTAGATCCAAACTGTTTGCAAAGGTAATCACTGTTCAGGTCCCGCACTGAAAGAGTTATAGCAAGTAAACAGTCTATTCTTAAACTTTATTTCCTCACATACTTATCTTGTTGGAGAGAAAAACTTTGTCTGGCTAGTGACCATGAAAACAGTACACACACAAAGAGGTCAATAGCCAAGATTACAAGCCCAGACCGTTGTTAGAGTAAAACGATACCTGTGCCTGACAAAACAGCTGTGGTCAATTTTGGTAATTACTCTTTCTTGATGGGATTTCCCAGTTCGCATAAATATATAATAGTAATTATACCTTTGTTTACATGTACAAAGGTGCCGTAGGACCCGATTCCGGCTAGATTTCCCGATACTTATTGTTTAAAAACAACACTTCAGCCCAATACGATGTATACACTGTACTGGACTAATTAAAACAATCTCTTATAGGGAGGTGATTATATTTTGGTCATTTCGTGCATTCTTTGTTCATAATGGGTTACAGGGTTGTAACAGTACTATAAACTGGGGGATTGGAGACACAACTTGCCAAATGGTTTGCTGGTCATTATAAATCACTGACATTCATGTTGGAAGTTACCGGGTGGGGTTGTTCCTTTCAATTTTGTTTTTAGAGGGGATTTTTTAAGAGCTGAAAGTGAAATATTCAAGAGTGTCAACAACAATACCAAAAAAAAAAATCTTACAATATTTTGTTTAAAAACTTTGAGTTGCAAAGCCAGACCTGATGATATACTTCCCCAAAAATAAAACAAAATAAATTTTAAAGAAACAAAACTTAACCAGTTCAAAGAAAGATAGCTATATATTAACAGGATAAGTGCAATGCATAATTATGCATGTCAGTATAAAAAGCAATACAAAAAGGAAACACTGAATTGATAACTTTTTTGAAGTTGCAAAAAGTGCAAACCCTGATCAGATGATTCCTCATTTTAGAGTTCTGTAAGCTTGGTCAACACTGCTTGTGAATCCACTACTGCTTCAGGTCTATCCCAGCATTGCATTGATAAATTTTAGTCCATAAGGCAGCCATTTATTCAACTGTTATTTCCAAATGGTATCTATGTAATTTTTAATTATTACTTCTTAATGGTATTTCTCATGTTTATTTCAAAATTATATTTCTATGTTTTCCAAGAAAACCACTCTCTTAATAGACAATTTTCGAGACTGTAGCTTAAAAAATAGCCCCCATCATTGATTGGTCAAAGTACATTTAAATAAAGCATAATAGAGAAATGTACAGCTTGATTCAAGGAGAATGTACAGCTTGATTCAAGGAAAATGTACAGCTTGATTCAAGGAGAATGTACAGCTTGATTCAAGGAGAATGTACAGCT
>JAULCC010208644.1:0-12821 GCA_032358795.1 Nuttallia obscurata | reverse complement strand
GACTAGAGCTTAGATATTTTATGTGTAACATCATATATAGGTCCTTTACCAAGTTTGTTCAAATGGTGACCCTGGGGACAAATTTGGCCCCGCCTTAGGGGGGGCCTTATTTTACATAGACTTATATAGTAAAAACTTAAAAATCTACTCCTCTGAAACCATAAAGACTAGAGCTTAGATATTTTATGTGCAACATCATATAAAGGTGCTTTACCAAGTTTGTTCAAATCTTGACCCACCCTAGAATGACCTTATTTCACCGTGACTTATATAGTGAAAACTTTGTAGATCTTCAGACTAGGGCTTAGATATTTTATATGTAACATCATATATAGGTCTTTAATTACCCTGGAGTCTTGACCCGCCCTTGGGGGTTCTTATTATCTCATTATTCGACTATACAATCACTCAGGGGATTGATTTAGGGCCATCTTGGCCCTCTTGTTAGCTCACCTGACCACAAAGTGGTCAAGGGTGAGCTTTTGTGATCACCCTTCATCCGTCCATCCATCTGTCTGTCCGTCCATCTGTTTGTCAACTTTTTCTTTGAATGACTTCTTCTCCTGAGCCACTGACTGGGTTTTGTTCAAACTTGGTCTAAAACATCATGGCATTAGCCTTTCTCAATTTTGTTCAAATGGTTATAGTCAGATGAACAGTATGGTCGCCAGAGCTAAACATAGAAAAATCCTTAAAAATCTTCTTGTCAGAAACCATACAGACTAGAGCTTAGATTTTATGTATGTGTCATCATATAGATGTACTCTACAAATTTTGTTCAAATGGTGACCTGGGGTCAAATTTGGCCCAGCCGTAGGGCAGTGTTGTTTTACATAGACTTATATAGTGAAAATTTAAAAATCTTCTCCTTTGAAACCATACAGACTAGAGCTTATATATTTTGTGTGAAACATCATATATAGAAAAAAATAACAAATTTTTTATGTTGTTCAAAAGTATATCCTATAGGAACTAAAAGATTTTTATTTAATACCCCCATCCCACTGAACTCGTTCTCACTTACTGTGTTAAATCATATAATACTCAGTGGTTATCAATCAAGATTGTTCAAATGGTGAGACCTTAGGGTTACATTTAGTTATTTTGTAAAGAGGAATTTTCAGGTGACCGTCATGGTCCTCTTGTTAATTAATTCTACAACTACAGGTATAATTTTTAACAAACAGATATATGGCAAACAGATAACATGAGTGGGAGTTATATTTATTAGTTTTACCTCCATGTTATGTGTGTGACTGTGTCTAGGAAATTTGTTAATTAAATGTATCATGTACAGGTGTCATCTAATAAGGGATATTGACATTAGGGTCAACTTCATATAATAAAACAAGAGTATCTCTCTATATATGTTTGGAATCCTATCACATGATTGGATATATTGTATGTGGGCTTTTTAGAGATTAGAGACTGGCAGTGTCTGTTTATGCTTCTGTTGGATGTCTCGATCTCGAGGCAAAACTAAGGTTAGTGTATATTTATATTGTTAAGTAAAATATCTGCACTGTATTCATCATAGAATTGTTTTGCTTGTTTCTGATAAAAGTAACATCTGTTTAGCATATGACTGATTCACTGTTTGTGTTGTCCTTTTGGAGAAAGTGCATATTACAAAGGGATATCACTTTGTCTATCCATCCGTTGTTAGGTCCGTCCGACACAGATTAACTTTGGTAACTTAATGTTGGCTATAATTTATATTATTTCCCAAAAAACCTTCAAATTGTTTTGCTTATCAGACAACAGGGTCATGATGCCTCCAAATTCTGTAGGTCAAGCTCATATCTGACAGAGTTATGCCCCTGTTTTCTTAGATGTTTAGATATCCTGACAGTTTAATGTCCAAGAGGGCACCACACATATTTAACTGAACCCATCTAGTAGCAGCTTTCATTACTTAGCTAATGTTGGAAAGCTGAAGCTTTGAATGCTGAATACATTTGATTTGATTGATCAGTAAATGAACTGTTGAGTTCTGAGAAACATATTTCGTGGAACCAGTCTTTAGTAATGTCATAATCTACACTGTGTTATTTATGACTTAATGGCCTTTCCGAAAACATGGATGACAAGGAGTTGTAGAATCAGCTGTTGGTAATTCGAGGAGATATATGGATGTTGGAGAAAGCCTGTCTGAACAGTAATTCTTTTTTTGTCAGTGATGTATGCCACATACTCCATCTCTGTGTGGTTATAATGTTTAATGTACACTAGTCTAACTTCTAGACAAGGTCTGGCTTCCATACATATCAGTTTTATTTTCCCCTCTAGGAATGGAAATCTAATCTCCTTCTTTCAAATTTATTTCTCTATGATAAGTCTTCAAAGTACTGAAGCAAAATTGGGTGTCCCAGCTCATAGGAGTCCTGTTAAATATAGTCGCATCTGTGGAGACAGGAGATTTTAATGCCAATAAGTCATTTATACTTGTGACAGCACCAGTATTGCATAATATTACTGAGTGGGCTAAGTCATGCAAAAAAAGGATTAATGCCACAACTTCTGCTTAAGTGAATAGAAGATTTGTATCAGTAATTTGCATAGTGTACAAAATCCCAGGAGTTTTCTCTAAATACCAGTTCCTGGTCTCAGCAGAATCCTAAAATCCTCAAGATTATGTACATGATCAGTAGTATTTGAGGATGAACCTTTAGCCTGCTTTTGAAGGGCAACCAAGATAGAATTTGCAAACAGCTTGGATCAAGATTATGCCTAGTAACTTGGCATCTCATCAGGATCCAATCTGTTTGACACTTTTTCTTCAAATATTGGGTAATTCTGATGAGTTTTAAAATCTAGGCAGGCAACAGTTCAAGCAGGAGACATTTTTTCAGCTATGGGTTCAAATCACAGCTTGGAGTTTTGATGAAAGGAAGCCTTCCAACCTTTTTGGGGTAGGTCAATGGTGGTTCTACCCCTGTGCACTCTGTGAAATAATGCTAAGACGTCCAATTGAGTCTTCCTCCAACTGTAATGAGCTGGACATCACAATATGAATGATTTAATACTGGTAAAGCCACATGAAATAAACAAACATTTAAAACTCCAAATATATTTAAAAACTTGTGAATATTTCTTTAATTCACACATATTACCATTATCAGTTACAAAGAGATGAGAAATTGAGACAACAATTAAGCTGTTATCTATGTTGACCTTTAGTTTGTTTGTTTAATCGGAATTTATCGTCGCTTAACAGTATTTCAGTCATATCGCGATGTGCAGCTCATTACAGGTGGAGGAAGACCCGGGGGACTTCTATACACTATTTCAGGCACAGAGTGCACCCAGGTAGTACCACTGACCTACCGCAAGCCAGCTGGAAGGCTTCCTCACTTGAAAAATCCAAAGTGCCCAGACTGGGATTGGAACCCACATCGGTGAGGCACTGAGAGATTGCAAGTCAATGACTATAACCATCGAGGCTCCTTGGCATTAAGTATTAGTGAAAGATATCTATAGTGAAGATTGCATGATTCACACAGTCACAGTATTTTATTTTATTTGAATAGAGTAGAAATTTAATGAGACAGTCTAATCAAGGAGTACATCTGCTTCAGCAAATCAAAATCTATAAGGATAGAGTTTCCATTGTAAAAAAAACAATCATCAGAGATGTCTGAAAAATTTGCAATATATAATAGTACTCATGCCTAATGAGTATTTAAAAGTCAAAATGGCCTGATAATAACATATACTGTATTCCCAGAATAAACGCCTCAGGGGGCGATGCAAAATTCTAATTTATACACTGGCACTAAATAACATGATTTTAACACGTTTATGAGCTTATTTCATTTATTTTTATGCCTAATAGGAGGAGAGGGTGATAAAAGGGTTACTTAATAAGTTATCAAGTTTTGTTCTTGTTTGAACTGTTGCTACAAGTATTGAACCTATAATTAATTGGGTTGTAAAAATTATGTACCATATCACCATAACCTGTTTACCTGTGTCAAGTTCAGGCAAAGGAGCACACCCCATACTTTTGAACTGTAACAGACAAACTAGGTTGTTTCGTTATCAGAGCTCAATATATTTTGTTTTACCACACTATCTTTGCCATGCTCTTGCTTGGTCATTGTGTTGTGATATATTGATTGGGGATAAGCCCGCTCTTGACAATTTCAACATACCACCCGATACTTTTGGATTAAACCTCTCTTTATTGGCAAGAAGTCATCTGCAGACAAGCTGTAAGTAAGAGATTGTGTGCTCCAGTTTTGCTGGAGAGTGCGCTCAGAGTGGAGTGCCTTAAAAAGTGATTATTTTTTACTGTGACTGCTGAATTCCAGAGGTAAGGAAATTCTTACAAGAGATCTGTATAGATTTTGTAACTCGTATAAAATATTTTTATGGAAATTGAAATTCTGTGCTTTCAATGCAGTTATTGTGAATAACTGTATTCTTTCATGGACATGAAATATTCAAAAAATTAAACTCATCAAGTAGGAAGCTCTTCTATCACCTGCATATGTATAATATTTGAGATAGTTTTAGTGTGTTCATTTTAAATTTTGATGTTAAAACAATCATCTAAACTACATTAAGTTATAAATTACATATGTGACAGGTACATGTTTATCAATAAGGCATGATGAAGGTAATAGCAAAGGTCACCTGCTTCATGATTGATTCTACCATTTTTGGATCACCTTCAAGTGTAATCAAGTGAGATCACTGTCGGTTGGTCACAAAAACTTAATGTAATGGCTATAACTTTAACATTTCCTTATTTTTCTTCTTCAAACTTTCATATTGTATCGCTTATGATAACCGTGTGAAAATACAGCCAAATATTATAGGTCAAGGTCATATTTGATAAAGTTATGCCCCTTTTTGTACATAGATTTTATCATGAAAACTTAATTTTGGCTATAACTTTGCAATTCACAAAACAATTCTTTTCAGATTTTCAAATCATATTGCTTATGACATCAGTGTTGTAATGCAGCCAAATAAATCATGTAGCTCAAGGCCATATTTGACAATTATTTCCCCTTTTGTCTTGCCCTTAAATTTGGAGTGAAACATAGCTGTCACTTTTGTGGCAAAAAAGACAATGGTGGCCACTTTTTCAATTATTTTTTACTGAGCAACACCTGGTAAAAAACATTGTCAGGTGTTTTGTTGTGTCATGGGGCATCATTAATTGGCAAAATTATCATGATCATATTACTGCCCAGAATGAAGCTTTGGTTTAAGGTCACTTTACCTTAGTTAACATTGACTTTAAATGTCACATTTTTCATCCTTCATGAATTATTTTCTTCATGAATTTTTTCAGAACATTGGTCTCAATCAAATCTTAGTCAAATGAAAAACTAGGTCACTAGGTCAAATGTAAGAACAACTTTGTGAACACTTTTAAATTCAAATTTTTCATCCAATTCCCGTTGTAGTTAAACAAAACAATTGTTTCTATCTATCTCAGATTAATAAAAATGGGTCATTGGGTTGAAACTAGGTCAACCTAGGCCAATAGGTCAAATCAAAAACTTTATCAACACTTTAGAGGCCACCTATATCTTTAATCTTTATGACAAAGATCAGAATTTCTGTCTTGCACAAATCTCAGTCTAGTTCTACAGTTGGTCGTAAACTAGGTCACAAGGTCAAATTTTAGAAAAAGTTTCTGTATACTGGTAAGGCGGACATTTTTTATCCAATGTTTATGACAAATCAACAAAACTTTAGATATCTTCATCAAATCTCAGTCAAGTTGGAAACTGGGTCATGGAGGTAAAAAAACTAGGTCATAAGGTGAAATTTTATAGTAGCATTTGCCCAGCTGTAGAGGCCATTTTCCTTCTGAATTAAATTTAAGTCAAGTTCTAACTAGGTCACTTCGTCAAATTTAAGAATAAACTTTTAGAAGGCGTTTTTTTTCGTACAAACTTTATGACAATTCATCATAACTTTTTTTTTCACGAATTCTCAGTCAATTCAAAACCAGGTCACATGGGGTCAGACAGAAACTTGGTCATTAGGTCAAAATCTAATAATGAAATAACCTTGTGAATGCTCAAGAGGTCACATTTTTGTTCCAATCTTTATGACAATGTATAGTAACATTTGTCATGATCTACTTTTAGGCCGCATGTACTTAACTAGGTCATGAGGTCAAATTTTAAAATAACCTTGTCAACACTTGCTTAATAATTTCACAGGTATGATCCTTAGGTGACAGGCTTTAGTAAAGTCATGTTGGTTTCGCAAAAAATTATACTAAGTTGACACTTTATCAAATTCCTTCAAGCCAGTTAATTCAAATGATGATCATCTATATGGTTCCATAATTTTGTTTGTGAGAATTTCAGGTGAGTGAATACAGGATCATAATGGTCCTCTTGTTTTAATGTTGAGACATGTAGTTTGAAGGCATTGAAAATTTGGCTGAATTGACATTTTTTATCTTCATTCTAGAAACAAATTTCAAACCCAGATAATTAGATAATTCAGTTAGCCTATGATTTTATCTGATTATTATAGGCTATTAAATATCATACATCTCTAAAACTAGATTACTTTTATTTTACTGTATGAACAAATGAGGTATTGCCATTCAACCACTGGTGAATATATGACTTCTTCTAAGGAAAGCTGTGTTATATTGATGTCTGATTTATTTCTTACAATTTAAAAAAAATCTTTGATTATGTTTCTAGCTGTAGTCTTAAGTTTCTTCAGGCCTTTTTTTAAATTATTCTTTTGCCAATTCATAATATTCAGTCTCAGACTTAAGTTATGGATCACAGAGCTCCAGATAAGGCGAGTATTCTAAGAAATTTGGTCACTGTTTTCCATGTTTCTCTACCAAACCTTATCTTGTGGGTACTCTTAAGAATAGCCTCGATAAATTTCTGTGATGTGCATCTTATCTGGAGCTCTGGATCAGTATTTTGTTCAAAGCAGTAGATTGAATAAGGCAAATTTGTTTTAGACCCTGTTGAAAGACTAACTGACAGGGGCCTGGTTGGCCAAGTGGTGATGCTCATTGACTTGCAATCTCTCAGAGCTTCACAGCTGTGTGTTTGACCTAGTCTTCGCACTTTGTATTTTTAAGTGAGGAAACAATAATTGTTCCTGCTGACTTGCCATTGGGTTGGTTGGTGGTTCTACATGGTTGCAACCACTACATGGGGGAAATAATGTAATGATGTTACACAAGGCAAGGTCTTCTTTGCATCCCATCTCCCCAAATTTTGTTGATTTTCAAACAGCTAAGGTAAGATAAACTATTCACTGACACCATCATATTTGCAACCTCTTACCTCTTGGTAAGAATAGGAAATGCAACCCAATATAGACATCACCTTTTAGGCGGTGTCCATTGAAAAGTTTATAGTTGTTTGCTCCTTGGCTCAAAAATATGTCCCAATAAATGTATGTAAAGATAGGGACCAGCAATTGCTATTCCGGTTTGAGCTCTTTCTCTAAGACCTTGCTGTCCACTAGGACCCGGAAGGGTTCCCTAAAGTGAAATGTGCAAAATTGAGATGTTTCAGTTTGCCTTCTCAATGTTCTGGAACCATTCCGTGTCCTTCCTTAACATCTCTGGAAACCTTCGGGGCACTTCGGGGCCGAAATTACTTCAGCATCCAAGTTTTAAAAGTTTTAGAATTTGGACACCAAAGGTTTTATGCAGGACAGCTTCGGGATCGTCAACAAATCATTGGCAACTAATCAGGATGTTTGGAAACCAATAACCATTAACTCGGCATTTTCAGAAAGCCTTCTGCAAGGCTTTGTTATCTTTAAGCCATCCCAAGCGGCCCCCGAAAGAAGCTGAATCGATGCTGAAAGCTCCCGGTAGATGCCTATAGTACAAAAATTCTGTGTATACACACAGAAACTATGCAGATCATGTTCTGTACAATGCCGAATTGTCACGGAAAAAGTTGATTGTCAGCAGAAATGATGCCGAACAAGAACCATATTTTGGAACAATAAAAGAGCTATAGCAGAGTTGATGCCATCAGTTTGCCCAAAGTTTTTGAATTGACAACATCAACATTTAAATTGTGATTTGAAAACTATATAGTCATGGTGCAAAACAGGGGAAAGAGATTTGTCGTGAAATATACCAGTCAGCCAGCCTCTGAACACTCAAGTTCAGACGATGGCTTAAACCTCGCTCTGCCAGCCCAACCTGAGAAGTAAACTACGAAAACTGTTGTCTGTAAGCCAGGGGCAGACCCACCATCAATGATGTCAACTTCTTCTCTGTCTCAAATACAATGTCATAGCAAGCATGTTATCCATTTCAGCTTTGGTTTGAAACTAAAGAGCAAAGACAAGGACTCAAAAATCCATAGTGTCCACCTAGCAGTTGATAACAAAATAGTAGTTTGACGTTGTTTATATACCACAACCTTAAATCAGCCACATTTCAGAGTTCTTTAGCAAACAATTTGGCTCTTCAGCATGTTCTGCAATGTTATCCGCACAATGGGGAAACAATCAGGAGACAAATCCAGAACTGTTGGATTTGTTCCTCGTTGCATTTGGCTACTTCGGATAGGTTTTGGCATTTATACTGCAACCTTTTGTATGCCTCTCCACAAATACTTGTAGAAAGAGCCCCTGGGCAAAGCTCCTCCCATTTTTAGCTCACCTAAGCAAGAAGTGCTCAATGGTGAGCTATTGTGATAGGGGACTGTCCGTTGTCCGTCCGTCCGTCGTCAACAATTTCTTCAATCATCTTCTCCTCTGAAACTACTTGACCAATTTTAACAAAACTTCCCAAGAATGTTCATTAGTTGGTCCTCTCTCAGATTCCTTAAAATTTTTTAGTTCCATGCAGAACTCTGGTTGCCATGGCAACCAAAAGGAAAAATTTTTGAAAACTGTCTTTTCAGAAACAGCTTAGCCAATTTCAAAATAATTTTACAGAAATGATTCTTCTGTGACTCTTTATCTAATTCCTTCAAGTTTTGTTGATAAGCAAAAACAAAATGGCTGCGGGGGGGTGGGCGGGGCTAATTTTCACTACATAAAGAAGACTTTGAAAATCATCTCTCTGCATTCTATGTAATTGCAAGCCTGATTTCAAAATAATTTTACAGAAATGCTCCCAAGGTGATCCTTAAACAAAATTCCTTCAAATCATGCTTCAAATGATGACCCTGTATAGGGTTTTTTAATTTGTATGTCCAAATTTCAGGTGAGCAATTACAGGACCATCAAGGTCTTCTTGTTTTATTATTATGATCACAAAAGATTCGTGAAACTAGCATTTTTAATTGGCAACCGTTCCAAAAAACATCGAGACTGTAGGGATTGCAGGTTTAAGTGTCTACATTACTGGTCAGTTACATTGTCACACACTCACATACACAAGCTGTCTTGGAGAACAATTGATGAGTAATTTAACACTCGGTTTATGCCTGGGCTTGAATAAATTAGACAAGGATTAAAATTATTATCAATTTTATATGAGGAAGAATTTGCATGGTAGTGGTGATAACAGTTGGCATGTATGGCTAGTAAGATTGCAATTAAGTAAACTCTTAAAGTTGTCCAAGACAGTTTATAATACCTACTCCTAGAAGTCGCCTCTTGTTGGTGACCCAGGAACGCCTGATTTGTTCCAGATTCAAAAGCTTTCATTTTCAGTTATGGTAACAGGCAGCTTTTGTTCTACAATTCCGACAAAGGTAAATATATTGACAAAATAAACCAGTTGTCCATGTTCCAGCCATGTGTTTTATCTCCATTGATCTTCAGTTTCTAAAGAGTTCATTTTGCGCTCAACTGGCTAAACCTGGTACATTTGATCAAGTGTCAGTTTTCAAACTTTTATCAGGTAAAATCATATGAAATATATATAGTACATTATCATTGCCATAAAATGCAGGTGGCAATGTAATTGGAGAGGAGAATATGAACAAACAGCAAAAATTTTATAATAATTATCACAGCGAAATAATTATGGTTCACTGTAGTATTATATTTTTGTTATCCTTATATAGCTGTTACTGTAAGTAACTCATTACGCAGCTGTGCTTGTATCTGAGCTGTTGATGGCAAACATCAAGAGTTTTTTTTTTTCATAGTTATTATAGCAACTCATCTAGGCAGCTCAGTGTTTGTTATTGTGTTGATAATGCCAAACATTAAGGCTGTTCATAGCTGTTATAGCCACTAATCTTAGCAGCTGTATTTGTTACTGAGCTGTTTACAGCCAAACACCAAGGCAACAGCTGTAACTGTATAAGGTATAACTTGTAATAGCCACTCGTCTCAGCAGCTGTATTTGTAACTGAGCTGTTTACACTCAAGCACCAAGGCAACAGGTGTTTATAGCTATTATTGCACTCATCTTAGCAGCTGTATTTGTTAAAAAGCTGTTTACAGCCAAACACCAAGGCAACAGCTGTTTATAGCTGTTATAGCCACTCATCTTAGCAGTTGTATTTGTCACTGAGCTGTTTACAGCCAACATCATGCAGGGCAGCAGCTGTTTAAAGGTGATGTAGCCACTCATCATTGCAGCTGTGTGCATGTATAACTATTTATCAGGACAGCCAAAAATCATGGCAACTGTGTAATTAAGCTGTAAGAGCTGTAAGAGCCTCTGTTCACATGCTGTATGTATGTAGCTGCTCACTGACGATCATGCTTCTTCTGCCTTCTCCAGTTGCTTTTGATTCCAATACTTTATCCAGGCAGTCAGGAACCCTTGCATGTCATTTGTAAATGTTATGACACAACAGCAAAAAAATGCTAGTAAAAAAGCCAACAAACCCATTGGCATTAATGAATGACACCATGTATACCTGATCACGGGGTATGGTATAAGGTATAAAATAGGGTAACAGTTCAATCATTTGCCTTTTTATTATCCCTGAAGTATATTGAACCATGGGTGATGATTTTGATGAGTCAAACCCTAGCTAAACAGATCTCCTGGGAAATCATTAATTGTTGCAGGATTTTATAGACATTTCAAGGTAATTTGGTATTCTGTAATTGATGATCTGGACTGCAAGTAAAACCCATAGCTGAATATTTCGTTGCTGCTAATTAGTGGTTCAGCATGTCACAGATTTCTTTTTGTTCTGTTAATACTACTATAAATTACATTTAAACACCATCTATCATTTCTGTTGTTTTTTTTAAAACCTGTTTCGGCCTTTATAACTAGCACTCATTTCAGTTTTCATTGAATTTGGTTGATGAGAAGACACTGACTTTCATTAGTTATGTTAACCCTTTCATTGTTTGAGGTTTTGGCTTGTCTGTAAAAATCAACAGATAACACTTGAACTGCATGGTTTCTGTTACACGGAACTTGTGGACATTCAGACGGTTTGATTTTTAACAAATCTGCGAATTCTGGCATGTGTGTAACTTTGATGGAACTCATTTCTATAGATGTCGGTCTGTTTAGAACCGCTGTGGGTTTGAATCCCGGTCTGGGCACTTCGGATTTTTCAAGTGAGGAAGCCTTCCAGCTGGCTTGGGGTAGGACGGTGGTTCTACCTGAGTGCACTCCGTGCCTGAAATAGTGTACAGAGGTCCCCGATTCCTCCACCTGTAATGAGCTGGACGTCGGGATATACTGAAACGCTTCAAAGTGATGTTAAATCCCAAATAAACAAACAAAACCGTTAAGCCCTATTATGTTTCATCACAAAATTATACAAGTATAATGTATAATTCTGTGGTATAAATATTTTTGATGCAGAGATAAATTGGTTTAGGTTTTAAATATACCAACCTATAATAATAACTGAACTTAGTTGATCAATTATTTAACCAGTTTTAATTATTTTTTTGGACATGTTGCAATGCTGGTCAGTGATCAATCCTCCGCTATTTGTATTTTCAGAAATGCTCCTTATCAAGCTATAAACTAATTCATGTGATCATGTCCACTGTGGCATGTGACACTGACAACAGCAAAGGAAACAATTTTGTATTAAGAAGTTAATTGAATTTAAAATGTTTTATGTATATGAATTTAAAGGTTATGTGCTATTTCAAGGTATAGAAATTTCATGATAACTAACTAATGAACTTAACTGGCCCAAATCTACACCAATTGTAGTGCCCAACTAATTTCATTAAATCTGCTGTTTTTTGGTTAGCTGGAAATGTATCGCCACCTAAAATAACCTGTTAGGTGCATGCTTCGCCATCTAGCGGTATACAAGTTTCAGTTTGTTCACATCAAGAAAAACAATGCGGTATTTTTAGGGCAACAGCCACTTCAGTAATTGGAAATTCTCGTCTATTACATTTCTCCTAACCAGTCTGCAGATTTATGTAACCAGCAGAAGATTGACCCTTTCTCCGATATTTCATTGACAGGCATTTAGCCGGTCAGATTACACGAAGTTTACACCCTCACATTACCTTTACTGTTTAGGTTAAGGTTATAGTCACCGTGTAGCGCAAAGCGCAGGCCTTAGAGGTGTAAAATTGCCTGTCATTCTGAAACAACCGTCCGACGTGATGTTATACGGACATTGTATTACAAAGACGATTAGTCTATCTGATAATTTGTTGATTAAAAGTGGTTAATTCATTAACAGCTTTTGCTAGCAGTTTCCTTATCAGCATAATTAAAATATATTTAATTGTTTTAGCATTTGCATCTTCTTTAGCGAACATCAAATAGAGTTACATCACTTGAACCTAAGATACACATTATTGGAGCTTAATTTTGACCTCGATATTTGTTGACAATTTCAACCATGATAATATATCATAAACAATGCGGGGGCCTCCGTGGCCGAGTGGTTATAGTCGTTGACTTGCAATCTCTCAGCCCCTCACCGCTGTGGGTTCGAATC
>JAULCC010208533.1:0-12822 GCA_032358795.1 Nuttallia obscurata | reverse complement strand
GGGGCGGAATGGGGCTTCCCATACCAAGAGAGTGTATGTGTATATAGAGGATATCTGGTGAGTTTCAATTTTATATAAAACTTCATTAGACGAGTCCAGGAATCTTTAAAAGCAAGCCTCTGAAGTGACAACGAATGACAATACATCAAGAGTTTATACGATTTTTCTTATTGATTTTGTGACGTCATCAGTTCTTATATGTAACGTGTTGTTTGTATAAGAAAGTACGTGATGATTAGATTACACTGGAAATAAGCAACGTCATGTGATAAATATGTATCTGTAAACAGTTTACTTATTTTTATTGCGGCGATCTTTAATGATAATTGTCCGCGAAAAAATGCAGTAAATGACAGGAAGAGATTAAAGAAATTAAAAATTGCAAAGGATATTAACCACTTCACTGCTTAACCCCAAATTTTAAGTCATATGTAAACAGATTGGATTCGGATGAGACGCTGAGTAACTCGGTGTCTCATCCGGATCCAAGCTTTTTTACAACCAGCCATTTGTATTGCCAAAATAATATTAGTGAATCTGTGAAGTTTAAAAATGAGACAGACGAAATATTGCGCATGCGCAGTATTGCTTCCGGAGGAGAAGGGGTTAATAATTTCATACCTCCAAATCGGGGATATCGAATGCAGTATTAGAAACAATGTCTGGTATACTATTGTTTCATTTTTATATGGACAACCCATATCTGATCACTCAGATGAAAAATTTACACTCCTAACACGAAAATTGCGGAAACTCTCAAAGTAAATATATAAAGGCATTCAACGCCGATTTTTCTTTTGCAAACAAAATGTGTTGCTTTTTCCTCCAAAAGAGCACGTTGAACGAAATGAGACAAGCACAAATTATCAAGCATTGAAAGTGTAAATAGAATTCACTTTTTTGTAAATGTTCGAGTGTAAGTAACTGTGGGAACAGATAACGGGAAGTAGGTAACAAATACGCTCTTAATTGTGTCATAGGAATGTTTAGCTTGCACTAGTACCTAAATACTATAAAACTTGTTTTAATTATCTGTTAATTATGTAAAAAAATGTGTTCGCCAACTACCATGTAGATGATCTATCATGCCTTTACAACGTCAAATTAGCATATTTGCATAGTGTTAGATAGGTTTTCTTAAAAAGTAAATTAAAATGCAGCTTTGATTAATTGGCTGATGTTAAAGTAAAACATATGTAACTTAGAAAAGTGTTAGCTCGTAAATTACTTCTCTAAGTAGATTGGTTTGCACCATAAAAGTGTATCTTTTCACAAGAGTTTTTGTCGACAAGTCGCATTATTTTGACCAAAACCTGGTGGTTTGCCATTTCACTGACGTAAGAGGGGGTGAAATAATAGTCTATAACTTGCACGCATCCAACTTACGACTCTCATAGGCTGTTTAGAAAAGTAAACCATTCTGCACAATGGTCGCTCTTTAAACAACAATAAACCATTTTGAAAAGTCAGTTTAATATGTTTAGTAAAAACAAAGAGACAACCGTGCTATCAGACAGAAAACATGTATAATGTAAAGGTCCCGTGCCTCTTCTAAAGTCTAGAATTATCCAAAACATTTACCCCTATTTGAATATTAGCTGTTCTCCAGTCATTCCAAATTTACCAGTTTGTTACAATGTTGAAAGGTAAACCAAATAAAGCTTTAGTCGAACATTTTGCCTGGTGACCATATAAAAATTTGATAAAAGATCTCAGAGAAATCGAAAAATAACAGTCAAGGTTTTTGTTTAATTTTATCGCAAAAACTGTTTTCAATATTAATCATAAAAGAAACATTCAGTGATATCAAGAATTACGCGTAAATAAATGTGTCGCCGTCTTTCCCTTTGATCATTCATTAATTTGCCGACGATAAAACTAAATGTGGAGAATGGCACTAGATGTATCTTTCATTTGAATTTTAGAACCCTTGGGCGAAAAAGATGAGATGACGCCGCCGCCGTCGTCAGTGCAAGAAAAAGCAAAATCTTAGCCCTTTGCCTGCTCAAAAAAAAATGTCGTCTGCTTAAATTGTCGTCTGCCTGGTTTTAAAATCCATCAGATTCACCCAATATTTGGAGAAACGATTGGCCAAGTGTCAAACAGCTTGGATCCGGATTAGACACCGAGCTACTCGGCGTCTTATCTGGACACAAATTGTTTGCAGATTGTATCACGGTCGTGCTTAGCAGGCTAAGAGTAAGTCTCTCTCGCTTTCGCTTCTTTGACATGGCATAGCAAATCATAAACTACGTCATTGTTGTAGCTACAACTGAGTGATACCATTATCACATGAAATGATGGATTGATTGATTGATTATTCGAATGATTTATAAAGATCCTCGTAAGGCAAGTTGCTCGCACCAGATAAGCCGTTGCCGCGTATACCCACTACCGTTCGGTCTTGCAAGTTCGGCGTTTATGAATAGTGTCTTTTCGAAACGGTTGATATCTGCGTTGGTGAATCTTAGGCCAATATCTGGGTTGGGTGAAGTGATATTCGTCATGGACGAGGTGAAAAAGTATAAGAGACAGTTTAAGATACAAGGAATACGGGTACAATACAGGTGCAAAGAGACCCCTTGGTTCTTCAATGTGCTCGGTGTAACGCACCAATACACACGAAGCAATTTCCACTTTCCTTGGTATCGGTACTCGGTTTCTGGCTTGATGGGAGACACGACACAGTGTCTCATAATTTTCCGGTACCAGATCGCGATATGAACCTCGGATCTCTGGGCTGACAGTCCAGCGTGTTACTACCAGACCACCAGGCCACCCTTACAACATATTTACGATGATCAGAATGTAGCTAGTTACCTGCCCTTGGTCATTAGTTTGTTTACAGTAACTAAACCGTCTTTTAAATAAATCCTTAAAGCTGTAATTATCTTACACACCTGTGATACCCGAGTAATTGATCACTCGACAAAAGGGATGGATATTCGTCAGGGTATTTTTAAATCTGTAACCATGGTAACTGAACACATAATCCAGGTTTCAAGATACAATACGCCTTTTTGCATGGTCATAATCATTTGAACTACTTTATCTGCCTATAACTTTATAACTGAAAGCAATAGTTACTTAATATATAGCTTTTTACGCTGCCTTAACAATATGGAAAAAATTAGTGTGAAGCATATGCGCTTATTTTCTGAAATTTTTCTGTTCTGATTGACCTAGCTTGCACGATTTATTATTATTTAACGCCTAAACATACGATATTCAAAATTGCAGGAAGGTTGAGCATGACTATGTGACTCCTGTTAATGTTTAGATCATTGTGTAAAATACCACAGCTTCTGTGAACGTGCATGCAATGCAATTAAATTCGGAAATTTTCATGTACGAACTTGGTCAGATAATTTGTCTGCTATTATCGTTGTTGGTTTTTAGGTAACGAATTAGTTGCGAATTGGCCCCGGGGAAATAGTTTTGTTTGTTTGTTTGTTTGTTTGGAATTTAACGTCGCTTTAACAGTATTTCAGTCATATCGCAAGGTCCAGCTCATAACAGGTGGAGGAAGACCCCGGGGGACCTCTGCACTCTATTTCAGACACACAGTGCACCCGGGTAGAACCACCGATCTACCGCAAGCAAGCTGGAAGGCTTCCTCACTTCAAAAATCCGAAGTGCCGAGACCAAGATTCGAACCCACAGCGGTGAGGGGTTGAGAGATTGCAAGTCAACGACTATAACCACTCGGCCACGGAGGGCCCCCCTCCACCCGGGGAAATAAGGCATATGTGGTTATTAACAATACAGTTGAGATCTAAAATACTTTTAATTGTTAAATCTTTCTATATATTTTGTTAAAGTAAGGTTTTCTAGGAAGGCTGGAAACCAGTGGGTGACTGAAACCCAGCATGTAATATGGGTATAGGTTAATATACGAACCTTTCTGGTGCGTGTAGTGTACACAAAGACAAAAATTGACCGAGGCCTTAGACATCATCAAATAGCCGAAAATCGACAGGGTTACGGCATATTTTAGTTTGATAGGAAGACAGTATACAAGTATGGCATTCTCATGGCACTTTGCACATATTGATTGGATTTCCCCTAAGATCAGTATAGAATCATGAAATCTACTGATGCGGGTTAAAATTGTCGTTAGTGTGCGAGGGGTTGAAACTTGAAAATTGAAGATTTCATTGTCACAGCAGTGAAAGTTTTGCAGTTTCTATCTGGTATATCCGCAACAAAGGGACTAGCTCTGTTGTAATAAGTATAAAGAGTTTGTCTATCTTTCTCATGTGTGTTTTGCAGATCAGATTTCAAGTTAGGGTACTTTGCCAGATCTGGAAATTGAGAAAAACTGGTTCCTGCTCCCTTACTGAAGTGTATCCGCAGAGAGCGCATATCCCTTTAAATAGTGATTATTATGACCCTATAATAACCGTACGTCATAAAATTCTAGATATATGAATGAGATTTATGTAGCAAAATACCGATGACCGATCACTTGTTATCCGTGTTGTTGCTATTTCGGTTGGGTTAACATTTTCCCTCAGGATGTGATTACACGGGTATTCGAAGTGTTATTATTGGCACATTTCATTTAAGTAGATAAAATCCTACCTTTTTATTACTCCGTTCTATTTTAGGAAGATTTATAGATTTTGCGGAACTGTTATTGTTGTATTATTCGTGAAAGTATAGTTACAATTGAATCCTCAACACTGAACTCGCTTCACTGATAAGCGTTTGAGTTTGTCCGAGTTACAGTTTATCCGGATTTATGAGACTTACTACATCTCATATACTTTACAAAACTTCGATGTACATACAATCAAAATTAATTACCGAAGTATTAAAGTATAACCTGACGAAATTATATCGCACATAGTCAACTCGATGAAAATC
The DNA here is from genome assembly GCA_032358795.1 of Nuttallia obscurata. Classification (NCBI taxonomy): domain Eukaryota; kingdom Metazoa; phylum Mollusca; class Bivalvia; order Cardiida; family Psammobiidae; genus Nuttallia; species Nuttallia obscurata. Next base: position 7,953 of record JAULCC010208533.1, on the reverse strand, counting down.
TTCGAAATGAAAACGAGATTTTGTCAGTCAATTGTCCCACGGAACATATGAAATATAACGGAAAAAGGTAGAAGAAATATGATTGTGCTGTCAAGTATGTTGAAATAGTCGTAGTGTCGAGTGAGTCCTCGTGATGAAATTCCAAAATCCAGATTCTTTATTCAGCATTTTAAACATATATATAAATTGTACAAATGATAAGTGTATGGAACAGTTTCTTAACAATTAATCAGTCATTTATATGTCAATATCTAATTATTATAAACAATAAGTAAAAACAAAACATATACACGACGGCATACTTTATGGCATATAATATATAATACAAACTATTTGTTTTCAATGGTCAGGTTGAACTCACTGTACATAGTACTCAGCGTACATAATTGTTTTATTAGGTTTACTCGAGTGTACATAAAACACGAACAAATAATATTGTTTTCTATATATTAACTGTTACCATTCGTACTTAGAAGAGACAAACGAACATTAAGATATTGGTGCAAAAGCGTGCCTAGTTTAAACATTTCGTTGTTAGCTGTACACCTAATGAGTTCTGTTTAAAATTTGGTTCTGGTAGTAAAGTAATAATACTTAATGAATAATTTTCTGATGCTTCTGTAGACTGGGCGTACATGGACAAAGTGATACGCATCTTCTATATCATGAGAAGTATATACTGTACTGCGATGAAATATGCGTTCGATTCTATTTCGGGAATAGCTTCGATGCACAGACTGGTGCAGAAAGTCTAAGTCGATTGAGTGCAAGCCGACAGTTGTACGACGGCTTATAAAGAAACTGCTCAAATAAAAAAACTTTTTTTATGTATATAATGTGTTAATATTAAACATAGAAAAATTGCATTTCCGTACATGCGAGTTGGAAAAATCTGCTTAAAATACTAAAAAAGTGTGTAAGACCATCTAGTAAGAATTTTTCTACACAAGAAAACCCGTAGATATCTAATACTATTTACGCTATAATCTGAAGTATTTACACCGCGGCTACAATCGTATTTATTGAGCCATATAAATAATCACAATATTACACTGATATTTTATAATACACATAAACCTCTAAATATCAAGAGGATATCTACCTGAATCACAATATACCCTATATTGAGAGTTAGGATGAAGTATTAGTTGACAAAAGTTTAAATGAATTTTCTGAACTTATCTAGATTTTGAAAACTCCCAAATCTTATATACATAATTCAAATCTGAACCAAAACAAACATAAAGTAGTTGGCACTGTACTCGTATTTTAGGTCTAAAACTGAAATTGGATATGTTCTGTACAAGGTTGTTAGACTTTTACCTGATTTTTTACCTGACTTTTACCTATTTTCTGAAAAGAAAATAATCTAAAATTTAAAATCGATGCTCTTAAAAGAATCAGTTTTGTTTCATCTAAATTTATTACTTTAACCTATTTATCCCTATATCCTTAAAGCAAAACCGAACTGTGTTGTATGTATCCAGATTATCGCTCATAGATACCATGTCATCTGCAAAATGTCTAATTTATCTGTAGCATCATCTGGTGTAAAAAGCACACTCAACATACATGTAATCATTTACAACCAACCCTTTTTCGTCTAAAAACAGAGAAAATAACACGGGTAAAATAACCTTCCCTTGTCGTAAACCAATTGCATATTTAAAAAGAAACAGTTGGGTAATGGAATATTTTACCGGAAACCGCGGTTTTAGTTGGAAAACGTGTCAGTTATTATCCGTTATACTGGTACCAGTGAGTAGGGATCACAGGAACCTGGTCAGTCAAACTGACTGCATTGAAAGACAGAGATTCACGCTGTCGGTCAAGCAGTTACACTGATAAAACACATTTGCTTTCATACAAAACCCTCACTTACAAAAAGCGCACATCTGTAATATGTCTAGTCTGGCTAGGACTAAGGTAGGCGAAGTCTATCCATAAGTAAAACTTTTTTGTTCAAGCGACGTAAAAAACAGCAAGAAACAGTCGGGTTTAACAAATTAAAATATCATTTAGCACAAGCTTTTAACTTTTTGTGGAATGCATCTACGCAGAAAAAGAACACGTGAGAAATGTAGGTCTCGTGTTTAACTTTTTGTCAAGGATTTATTACTTTAAATTGTAAATCTTGAAATTAAACTGTAGTATGACCTTGAAGGTGAAGCAATAAATAACTCTTAATTAAGTATATCACTAACATGCGTTATTTTTACTATATAGAACATTGGAAAAACTCTTTTAAAGTACAGCAAAAATTAAGGTCTTCACCCTTTTTTAGGTCTGTAAAATGATTAGAAATAACATAAGAGATATTTTCTTTCAGCGTGATCTTTTAAAGCTTACGTGATATAGTCATGTAATTTTATAACCACTTACTGGTTGTTTAAGAGCGCATTTGATATGTACATTCGTAGTCTCACTTTCTGTAATTATTTATCTTCATCTGTTTTCAGTGACTACGTCTTTAACTTCCTATATTTACGAGCAAGTAATTTTGAAGAACATCTTTTTATCGTTTTCCATTTAAAAATCTGATCCGCATTTAACCCATAAGACCAGACATTTTTCTGCATTAAATACATTTCATTTTTAAATTAAATTTTGTAATGAAGCTTATTTTACCCATTCACTAAAGAATCACGAAGCATTTCAAACACACTTTGACAGTTTCGCATTTAGTGAATTATTTGTCGTTGCAGTTTGAAATCATTTTGTTGTTCTGTCAGTGTGATCGGGCCACTAAATGGGGTCCATAAAAACGACATAAATGTACAGCTGAAAGAGGTTGGCCATGTCGAAAACCATAAACTCCTTCAGGTTCTAATGATTCATCAATATATATGGGGACGATGGTGATTATATTACAGAAAAGTCACTTTAATAAAACATCGGTGATATCATTAGTGCCGTCCGCTTAAGCATATAATAATGAATATTCATTGTTAATATAATGCCGGAAATACGTCAGATGATCAAACGTGGTTTTAATTTTACGACATTTCTAATAAAAACTTACTTTTAAACTAATAATGACAATATGATCAGGTAGCTGGGTTCATTTGATGGTCATTTAGCGTTGATTGTATTTAACCTTCAAGTGGAATATGTAAGCATACTTCAAACCTGGAAAAATGGCACCTCAAACTTATCGAGTCCAGCCGATAAAAAACTCAATGAACATATTAAAATGAGAAAATTAAAATCTAATATGGGCCATATTCCAAACCCTTGGCTTTACATTTACGTTGGCCTAGTTCAAAGAATGTCTAAAAATATTGACAGATCGCATCAAAGTTGTCTTGCATAGTTATTTACTTTTATCTTATGCCGTTGTGTACATGTAGTAGATATATTAGACGAACGTATCTTACTTGAAGAAAAGCCAGCGGGTTTTCGGTTATATTACCTCAGTCTTGATCATATATCTTTATTACGCAGCCTAATTGTTTGACAAAAAACACGAAAAAATGTTCCTATCGGACCCCAGGTGGTATATTTTGTATGTCAATTTTTTATTACCTACACTTTGGTGTCTATGTTTTAGGAATTTATTTGTCTATCCAGACCTGTCTTAGGGCATGTACTATTTTCAGATGCTGGCAGGGTATAAGCTTGTAAGATCGATTTTCATTTTGGGGTCCAAACGGACCCCAGCACAAATGGGAGAAAGGCCAACCGTTGGACTGTTTGGCTACTGCATAGATGTTGGGACTGTGGCTCCTTCATCATATGGCCAGTCAACTTTCCTGAGTGGAAGTCATCTGAGGGATGACGACGATGACGTCTCTTCCAGCTGAAACTAGCACAGGGGATGATCATGACACAGGTTCGGCGCTGGTCTCTGATACCAACATTGCAGGCGCCGATCCGTTTGGCAATGGAGATGGTTAGCGTAGAAGCTTCTGGTCAACCACAGCAGGCTCAACAGACAGTGGGTGTTGCCAAAATTAGAAAATGTTGCATGTGTCCTCTTTAAGTAAACAAGAAAGTAAGGTTGGGATGTGGGACATGCAGGACGCCTTCGTGTTTCGATCACAGCACTCAGCAAATTACGTGAAAACTATGTTATAAATGAAAACAAATGGCAGACTATTCATGTTGAAAATGTCAAGACCTATTTTTTCTGAAGGACATGGTGGCAATCAGTTTATTTTGTTGACCATAGTTTACTTTAGAGTTTGGTATAAGAGTATGCAATTGTGTTGTTCAGAACATATCAAATGCCAACATAAGCTGAAAAAGTCTAAAATTGGAGAGATGTTTTTAACAATTGACACATCAAGGTATGCATTGACTACAAGTCTGTTGTTGCTTTTGCTATTGTCACGTGTATGTACCAAATATAGTATTTACCAAGCAAAGTTATTTTGTTATACATTTGTTTCTATTCTAAAATTGAAAAAAATAAGTGGGGTCCGAACGGAACCCAGTTAGTAGGATATGTAAAGTATGTTGATAGGATGAAAGTTAAATGTTCTATTTGACGAACAGGGTTTAACTCCGTAATCTGTTATAACCAAAAGTCAAATTATTCGACTTTTGAATATTATTCAATAAAGAGCACAAATTACCCAATGCTTTATTTATTGTTACATGCCTAGTCGTCAAAATATTATTTCGTTTACATGGATTAATAATACTAAGTATATGGATAAATCAGTACAGTTTTTAATCAAACGTTCCAGTATAAAATGAAATATTAATTGATAAGTATCATCGGAAATGGTCTGCAAACATTCAGAATTTTAATAAAAGTTAATTATGTTCACCTGTTAAGACCAATTCAAAATTAAAATTCTCGTTAGATGTGTGTAACTGGATTTTGAATTTTGTATTACTTACGTGGCTCACAAAAGTAAGACAACAACGTCAGATAAAGCATTTAACTTTCACCTTAATTCATATTACACAGTATGCTAAGATAATCGCTATAAGGTATGTTGTTACTTCATCGCCCTAGTCAGGAATGAATTATATATTTGAAGACCGAAATATGAGCATTTTCAGCACGTAATTGGGTGGTAATACAGTTCCTTTTTTATTTTATGTTGTTGTTGTTTCCTATCCCTTTATGCAGAAGAAGAAATGCCAAGTTCTTAAATGACGAGAGCGAGAAGCGATTAAATAAGAAAGCCGCTGTGTGGTGGGAAATATCTACGGAAAAGATGTCAGGACCAACAGCAAAACGTGAAATATTTCGAAACTGTTTAATGCATTGTCTCATTGAATGTAACTGGAATAACGCGGCGATTATCATGTTTTCCTTTGAAAAGCTTTGCTAAAAATCCGAAAGTTTGAGCATAGTATTTAATGAATTTTTAAGTGATCACATTTACAGTAATAAATCTTTAATGTAAAGGACGATCTGGTGGTGTAATCTCACTTTTATGAACAACACTTAAAGTAGAGATAATTAAAAAAACAACCATGTGTTATTTTGTGGTTAAAATTGCAAGGTCGTTAACCCCATCAATAAAGATGTTAAGTTCTGGAATGTTTATCTTATATCTGCGATCTATTAAGTTATACAACACAAAAAGTAAGAGTTTTTTGTTTCGACTGGTTTGTTGTTTTGGAATATAACGTCGCTATAAAGTATTTCAATCATATCGCGACGACCAGCTCATTTCAGGCGGAGAAAGACCCCAGGGGATCTCTGTACACTATTTCAGGCACAGAGTGCACCCGAGTAGAACCACCGACCTACCGCAAACCAGCTGGAAGGCTTCCTCACTTCAAAAAATTCCGAAATGCCCAGACCGGGATTCGAACCCACATCGTTGAGAGGCTGAAAGATTGCAAGTCAATGACTATAACCACTCGGCCAAACTGAAACGTTTAAATACCGGGGATCGATCAAAATACGTCAGCGGTTACATTTACAGCCACACAGAAAACGACCCTGATAGGTTAAAGCTTTATAAATATTCTTTCTTCGACCGATGCAGATATATATCGTTGCAATCACTTGACCCCTCACCGCTTCCGGGGCATAAAAAAAGCTAACCATCTAACATACAGAATGTTGGTTGTTTACATAGAGGGGCAAAATCAACCTGAACTTAGTACGAATTAAAAACCTTTTCCAACAGTAATATTAACCTTTTGGTGAAAATTATTTTCGTCTGCATATAGATGGTCTGTCTCAATAATCAAAGTGGGTTTTTGTTTTAAATTTCTGCTGAAAAAAGATCCATGATGTAAAAAAAGCTTGGATTCTGATCAGACGCCGAGTTACTCGGCGTGCTATCTAGATTCAAGCTATTTGCAATGAGAGGGATTAATATAAGTTGTAAGAACATATTTCTCAATCGTTGTGAAACAAATAAGATCAAACTAATTGTTTGCAAAAATATCAGCGAGTCGCTTATGGTGACGAAAGGGTTAAGTACTTTCCATCGTCATTAGGAAAATTTGTTTTGAGATATTTTCAGACCGGGTCTCAGATAAATCATTGTAAAGAAGTCTAAACTAAAGAAATATTTCATTATATACAGTTTTGTACGGTTTACCAGATACAAAGTTTCACCATGTAAAAAACTATGACCTTCACCTGTCATATACATTTATCTGCAATCTGTCCGAATAGTATGAATATACTTGTAGAAATGTTATAAAAACTCCAAAAACCAAAGTCGAAAAGTCAGATCCATTCAGATAAATTTATTCTTTCAAGATATTGGTTTTGAAATAAGATAGAATCTGAAATGTTTATTATTAATAATTATTATTATTAATTAGAAATTTAACGTCGATTAACACTAAATCAGTCATATCGCGGCGTCCAGCTCATTTCAGGTGGAGGAAAACCCAAAAAAAAACTTTACACTATTTCAAGCCCAGAGTGCACCCGAGTAGAACCACCGACCTACCGCAAGCCAGCTGGAAGGCTTCCTCACTTGAAAAATCCGAAGTGCTCAGACCGGAATTCGAACCCACTGACATAGATTGCAAGTCAATGACTATAACCACTCGGGCACGGAGGCCCCGATTCCAATGCAAACAACGCACCCAAATGCTTCTCGAACTACCTATGCATACGCCACTTAGAAATCGTATTGCTTATTGTTTATCTAGATGTTAGACTTGAGTGTCTTTTCATCATGATGTTGCAAAAATCAGAAAAGTGTAATTCTAGAAGATAGCTGTGTTACATTTAATGTTTATGGAGAAAATAGTTTTTAAACGTGATAATATGGCCATTACTAACTGTACACGAATATAAACGTCAGAAATGACAAATGTAATCATATTAAATTATTTCAGTTTAAAGCTTTTTTTAGAAGTCATGGAGTGACCTACTCATAAATTATGACAAAACAAGCAATTGATTTCAACCTAGTGACTATCATGAAGCGAGATAAGTATCTATCTACTGTAAGATTTGACCGTAGAATTCATGTTTACATGATTATAATTTCAATTCAGTTTAAAACTAATGACAGTCGGTATACGACATTAAGAATTATGGACAAAATATGTTACTAGAGAACATTCAGTCAAATTATGCACAGTTTATACTGAATCTTTAGCCTGCTAAGGGCGACCGTGATAGAATTTGCAAACAGTTTGGATCCAGATTAGACGCCGAGTAACTGGGCGTCTAATCAGGATCCAAGCTGTTCGACACTTGGTCAATTGTTTTTTCCAAATATTGGTCGATTCTGGTGAATTTTAAAATCTAGGCAGACGACAGTTTAAGGAGACAACATTTTTTCAGCAGGCTAAGAGTAAATACTTGCTGCAGAATTTACCGAACTGAAAGATCTGCAAAGCCACCTTCCTTGCCTCACACTGAAATAGCCCCACGCTTGTGCCCCATGTGGGCCTGGGGCGTGCTAATATAGCACAAGAATTTGGACCACTGCTTAACAATTGCATGATCGTAAGAAGCGACTAATAGGGTTTTAACGTAAACTGGAGTTTCTGTACCTTTGATTCCCCAGC
>JAULCC010208422.1:0-12828 GCA_032358795.1 Nuttallia obscurata | reverse complement strand
GTGATTGTTTTGACCATGACTTCTTTGTTTTTTACAGTTACTGGGATTGGCAAGCTCTCCTAGAAAATAAAAGATATAAAACAGAAATTTATTAGGTATTTAACTGTACAAGGGTCTGTATGAAATATCTTGGAGAAAAAATAATCGTTTGTGATCACTGGAAGAATAAATGTTGAAGTCTTTCCATAAAGATGGTGCTTATCATTTTACACTAATAATTAAATAAACAAAACCTGTTATTGTTACAGCAGCATACAAAAATTAAGAACTGCTATTTGTCAATAACAAACCATTTGTAATTATATTTTAATAGGGATCACTGATGGAAAACTGTAAATAATGCAATATTGTTGAACTATAGTTGAGATTAAAAAAAACGGTTTCAGAAAACCCTCAGAGATTTGCAGAATTTACATGTTATAGGTGTGGGTATTTCATTAGGATATTAGAAACTTTTTACAAAATATTTTGGAATGTGAATAATGATATTTTAAAAAAGGAAATAAAAATCTTCTAATATACATAGAACTGGAAATATCACAAGACATCAGCAATGTTTGGCCTAAAGTATGTGGTGTTTTTTTTATTTATTGATGATCTATTAAATGATTTGTAATTTAATAGAAATACTTTATTAGAATATTTGCATAAGAGTACTTACATTAATTATTCTTCCTCTCTCTGTCAGTCTTGTTTTGGTTGGAGATGTCTTTGCCTCTGTGATATCAATAACAGGTGGTGGTGGTGGTCTTATGAGGGTTACTGCTTCTTGGAGTAGAAGTTCTGGGACAGTTGGAGCAGCAGACTTAAACACCCTACTCTGTGAAGTGATGACAACTTCTCCTTCTTTATTGACTACTGCATTATGTAACACTAACCCAGTGTTTTCTTGAATCAGGTTAAACTTTGCCTGGTCAATAAGAACAGCTTTGGCTGTACTTGTTGCATCACATATGCTGAAATTGAGCAGTTTCTTGTCATGGTTTTAACCATAACTGTGTGGTTCTGCTTTGACTGCTACCATTACCCGTAATGGTCTACTAATGGGACCAGGTGTTTTCTTTTTTTTGACAAATAGACAATAGATCTCAAGTTGAGATGTATGGTAAACATGAATGCTTAGTTTGACGAGTTGAAGAAAAGGATGTTTAAATGTTTATAGAAACTCATTATAAAACAGACTGTAGAAACAGATATATATTGGAACCATACAACAAGATTACACTCTCATGATTAAATCACCTGAAAGTTATATAAATAGGTTTGTGATCTGAAAAATATGATTCTAAAGTACTGCTGCATCTTATCCTGGCATCCTTTATTTTTGTATATATGTGATCTAATGCAGAGTTATAGTCTGTTGTTTCACTTGGTATTAATTGCTTGAAATTACAGAATGATTTGACATAAGTTGAGAGTTGGTTACTTTGCAATAAATCTATATTGAAATCACCAATTATAATTACTGGTTCTTGAAAGTTCATTGCTGTTTTCAAATATTGGAAGATTTTCTTTAGATTTCCAAATGTTGCAGTTTTAGGAGGGCAGTACACAACAGCAAGCTGTACCTCAATTGTAGAAAAATGTAGTGAAGAAGTTGAAATTTCTATTCCAAAGGCATTCATGATGTGAGTTTCTGACAGTTTTTCCCGAGAGTATATTGCTATGCCATGATATGCTTGTGCATTTTCAGAATTGACATAGCCATCATTTCTGAATAAATGGAAGCCTTGGATTTGATACTGTTCTGAAAGAATATTTTCATTTAACTTTGTTTCAGAAAAGGCCAACACATCTGCTGCTAGTAAATTGAGCTCATTACGAATGTCATCAATGTGTTTATGCAAAGAACGGCAATTGTGGAAAATTATAGTATGTGAACTTTGGGGAAACATGTAAATGAGAGGTATGCTCAGTTCAGTTTGTGCTGTTTGTCTCAACCTTTCCATTTCCTGAATAACAGCTGCAGATACTGATATTTTGTTCTCATTTAATTCAAGAATCTTAACACAGGACAGATTGCGCACACGACTCAAAGCAACATAATGCATATGGTCAATTTTCCTGGTTCCGAAATGGATTACAGCTTCACGCATAGTTGATCCTTGTGCTTTGTGAACCGTTTTGGCAGAACAAAGTACTAATGGAAATTGTTTGCGTAATATTTGGAAAGAATTGTAGTAGTTGAAAGAGAACTGTCTAGTTATTTCTATAATAGGTGTCCATAGTGCTGGTATCTTGTCATTAAACAAGTGTTTGTATGTGTTTCTATAACATTTTCCTACTGCTTTATCTTCAAATTGAACCCAAATTATGCTACACCTATTAGAATCTGGAACTCTATATTCAATTTTCTGTATCAAACAAGGTGAACCATTAGTCAAGCCATCTGAAACATCTACATTTGCACACAACTCAGCTGGCAAGCCTTCAGCAACATGGAGAAATTTTGCTAAACCTTTAGTTTTAGAAGAATCTTCAGGAATTTTGGATAGAATTTTGGTTTTTAAAGTTTGAGGTAAACTACCAGAGACAAGGTCAATTGCTTCAATAACGGTTTTTGTTGTATTACAAAATGAATCGAAAACTTTTTTATTGTGATTAGAAACAGCATATCTTTGTGTAAATAAATGAGGAATGGTTGATAATTCTTCATTTCCAGTCACAACTCTTTCTTTTAACATTTGCAGATCTTCTGATAAATGACTACCCTCTCTTAGTCTGTTCAGCAGGTTGGCAAAAAGTTCATCATCTTTCTGCCGCATGATCTCAACTAGCTCATAAACAGAGAAATATTGTCTCCATAGATTTATTGCTAATACTTCTGTGCTTTGTATGTTACTTGAGATAGAGAAAATCCACCTGTCCATTACTGGTTTCAGCTGGTACAAATCACCAAAAGCAATAACAGATACACTGCCAAATGGTTGAGTGGTGCCCATAATTTCTTAAAGTCTGAGGTTAATGAAGTTAAACATTCTTTGGCCAACCATAGAAATTTCATCTATAAACACAACTTTCATGTGTTTGTATTTTGACTGGAATGAATTTAGCTGCTGCATATCTAAAGGTTTGAAATTAAAGCCTTGTTCTGCAGGGATATTGAAAGCTGAATGAATTGTAACACCACCAACATTATATGCAGCTTTTCCAGTTGGAGCACATATCAAAACTCTCAGGTTATCTGGGTTTTCACCTGGTTGACACATATAGTATTTATTCAAAGCTTGGTATAAAGCTTTCAGTAGGACACTTTTCCCAACCCCTGCACCTCCTGTCAAGAAGTTATATAAAGGTTCTGTTTTTGTTTTAAGCCATGCTAGAACATGATAGAAAAACTCTTTTTGTCTCTTATTCAGTGTCTGAACCAATTTCCTATAACTATCATCACATAAAAGTCTGTGCAAGTGTTCATCTTCATATACTTGGTTTCTGCCACTACCAATATCTAAAGCAAGGTCATATGTATTATGTGGTTTTCCAGGATCAAAGCACTTGTACATCTGCAACTCCTCAGAACCTTCTAATTCATCCAATTCATTTTGTTGCTGCAATTGCGAAACAACGACATCATTATTTTCAGGTAAAAGATTTGACAAATCTGTGTTAAGGTCAGTTATCTGGGCTGCAGAAATGTTTTTATAGAGAGCCTTGTTTGTGTCAATTGTATTCTTGAAAGCATTGTATTTATCTTCAAATGAAGCATAATTTCCAATTAATGTAGCCTCATGTCGCCATGGAAGGTACAACATAACCAGTTCCCGAAAATGATTTTCTCTGTCATTATCAATGTTGTAACCAACTGAATACAGTACTCGTTGTACACCCCTCCTTCTAATGACTGAGCCATCATGAGCATAGTGTTTTTCTATTTCAGGTACATTGATATTATATGGAAAACTTGATGAGTTCAAAACACTAGAATCTTGATTTATTGTTGGATAATCTTGTCTGTCAATCTCATAAACTAACTCTGGCAAGTCTTCATCTTTGTTGACAGATGGAATATGTGATGTGTTGTCATTTTTACCAGGGTAGGTTATGTCAAACCATGCGATATAATCAGCTAGGCAATACCGTTCCATTGTAATTGGCCTGCGCTGGTATCTTTTAATGCTGTTGTCTGCCTCAATTGAAGTGGAGTGTTTTGGTAATTCCTTCAAGTTTGACAATGGTTTAATTAAAGCAACTCTACTATCAGGTGGACCTGTATTGACAAATGTCACCTGTCGTGATGCTCTCCTTAAGGGCATTTGTAATATTAAGTACACAGCTTCTTGAGCTCCTATTTCTACATGTGACAAAAAGACATTGCCAACACATCTCACTTGTTGTCTTATATCATTTGCAGAATCTCTTGCAGCTTTGCATGCATCACTTAATAACTTGGACATGCCATGTTGACCTTTGGAAATGTATGACACTATATATGCAGCACATGCAAAAGGATCTAGGATATATTGCATATCCATGTTTGCTTCCCAACATTTCAGCAGTGTTTTATTGTAATTGTTGATGCGAATCTCAGAAAGACTACGCTTAAGAAATAATTTGGATCTTCCTGGAGCTATATTTGACCTGATTGCCATGATGTATTCAGTATGAGAAATGTTTAAACTGTCAAGGAAAGACATAAAAGTCATGTCACATTGAGTGAGTTTAAGCTTTTCCAATTCACTCATAATCAAACAATAGTGCTTTTCAGCCTTGGCATGTTGTTCACAGGTTTTATCAAGGCCAGTCAATATCACTGATTTATCCATTGGAGGTAAAGGAAATCCAAATCTACAAACTGGTACAGCCTTTTTGCGACATGTTTGTGCATGTCGATGGGTTTGATAATTGATCAAATTGAGCATGGTACTATCTTTGTGACAAGTGATATACTTATCAATAAAATCAATTATTTCATCATGACAAGCAGCAAGCGGTGCCATATTCACCCACAGCAACATATGAATATGTGGAGATCCGCGCTGTTGAAATTCAACACAATAGAAATAATCTTTAATTTTCCCTATTGGATGTTTATCACTTTGTATAACACTTGAAAGAAATATATTTACTCTGTAATCAAAGAATCGGGCACAAGTAACAGGGTCTGATTTTATTAATTCACATTTTTCATGCCATGTAAGATTTAATATGTCATGGTCACTGTAATATTTATTATGAAGAACCTTACCCAATATACGTAATAATGAGTGCCACTTAGTTTCTGCAGCAGAAAAAGAACAGAACCAAGTAGGAATACCTAACTGTTTAATTATAGCAAATATATCTTTTTGGCTTGCTCCCAATATGGAGGAGATCCACGTATTGTTCTCAAGACTTTATAACCTTCATCATGTTTCAATATGCTGTTCATTGTGGTCTCATTTAAAATGTCAGCAACTGTAACTTTTCTGCCTTTAAGCTTACATTTCCGAAGGGCTAATGTAACTTTGTCAGCAATTTGTTTAATTTGTAGTTTTTTCAACTTAAAGAATATATTTGACATATTAGTTGCTACACGTCTATCTTTGTTTCTTAATTCCCATTTGCATATTGTGCTATAATGGAGAAAAGTTTTTCTGTTATCATTTGACGGTCTTGTTTGACCACAGTAAATTTTGGGAAAAGACAGAAATTCTGCATTTTTATCCTGAAACATACCTAATGAAACATTTGACTCTGCAGGTGCAACTGTTAGGATTCTGTTAAATTCTCTGAAATCAGCAGCCTGCATAACTGTGTCTAAATTTCCACAAGGTTGTCGAAATTCATCTGGTTCTGTCCAATCATCTGTAGAATTTTCAAGTTCCTTCTCTGATGAAACTTCTGACATAGAATCATTTGCCTCTGATGTCATTTGAATTGATGTTTGATACAACCAGTCTTCATTTACTTGTATGCCTTCATTTTGAAAAAGAGTACTATTACTGACCAACCACTTTACTGCCTCAATAACTTTCTGTGGTCTTATTTGTTCAAACAAAATTGAAGTTTTAAAAGACTTACTTCTTTTTAATTTCAAAGGTATTGTTTCACAAGCATTCATGTCTCTAGGCAGTAATCTGACTGTTGTATTGACATCTGATGGAACATTAACAATATTTCCTTTTATACCATGTTGACCACCTCTTGGTAGTGCTCTGATCTGCATGAATGGAATGCGTGGAGCAGTCAATCGCTCTTCTAAGTCAGTAAGATCAGCCAATTCTTCAGGAATGACATGAAATTTCAGGTGATTACCAATAGAACATGGTGGTATTTTTCCTTTTTTCAAATCCTCATTACACTGTCTGCAAATCCATTCAAAGTTACCAACACTAACAGAACCTGTCAGACACTTTATTCTTAATGCTTCAGTTATATAAGAAATATTCAATTTTGTCACTGAATGTTTAAAAAAAAGCTGTCTACAGCTAGTGCAAATATACTCCGGTCCATTTGATACTGCAAGATGGAATTTTGAAACAATACCAAGAAAGTTGTTTTGACTACAATTTTCAGTTTTGGTTATTCTAATCATATCAACCTTTGAATTAGTTGAGCAATTGGCAATTTTCCTTTTTCTGTTTCTCGGTAAATTTATTTCTGGTGAAAGAAAAGGCAAGTCGGTCAAAGAAATAGATGTAGGCGCTCGGGCTGCATTGGAAGCAGACTGTGCAGTGGATGTTAGGCAATGTGAACTATTTATTAGAGATATTAGGGATGTTTTTTGGTGTTCTGCAGTTGATTTCTTTTTTGTGAAGTTAAGTTTCAGTATTGAAAGTTCAGGTATGGTAATCAAGAACTTTTTATTTCTATATTTTGCAGTTTTTTCCTCAACTGAGTGCAGTGTAAAAGCATGCAAGTCAAACTGAAAATTTAAATTGTGTCTGTTAGAAGTTAATGACTGTATCAACTTTCTGAAATATTCACTTAAAAGAATGAGGTTACTTTTTTGAATGATAACACTTTTACCTTGATCTACACACAATCCATCTGTATCTCTAGAATGGGAGTCAAAAACAATAAATCCATCAGCATATCTATATATAGCTGAGGCATTTCCTTTGCAAATGAAAACAGCATATTTTCCTGAACTGAACACCATATTTAAAGCTATCTCTAAACTGAGAAGAGGATATTCCCCAATATAACCTTTACAGATATTACCACTGTATGTCTTCTTTAGTGTCAAAGAGTAAAATTTTTTTTCAAATTTTATCATGTCTGGCAATTCTGTAGGATGTAAAAATGAATGGGTAAACACATGATTTGAAACAATGTCTTGATATATATAATCACCAATATATAAAACAGAATCAATGTCTGATGTTGTCCATTCTGACAAGTTTGTATGTTCGATATCAAGTTTAAGAAAGAAAGCAATACAACAGGGCAAACACTGTTTACCACGTGTCTTTGAACAAAATAATGATGATCCTTGATGAAAACTACCATGTAAAGGGAGATTTGATAACATACCAGGACCTGGGTTTGTTTCATTATCACCTGCAATGAGCAAAACCATTGAAAGGAATAATATAGTTGTAGCCACATGAGTGAAGTCAATGTGGTAAGATTTATTAGAATTGTCATTACTTGCACAAATTATCCTTTTGCAATGACCTTGAAAAGATCCTATTTTCACACGCCACTGTTGAATTTCAATCCCCATGGCAATTTCTAGTTTCAGCTGTAGTTTTTAAAATATTTAAAAACTAAATATTGTTTACCTATCAGGAAACCTACTCTGAGGTATTTTTTTACTTGGATCACACCTTTTTTACTTAAAGATTGTGTCAGTTCTGTTTAATTTTTTTAATAATATGAAACAGCTCAGCTTCTGATACAGTGTTGTATCTGTAGTACAAGTCAAACTCTTGGAAAGGTAATTTAACACAAAATCAAACTCTTGATTTTACATCATTGAAACACTTGATTTCAGAAAAATTGAGTCAATCTTCAAAGTCAGACACTTGAAATAACAATCCATCAAAGTCAAACTTGTTCACATGTTGCAAACAGTAAAATTCAGACTCTTGGAAAGGCAATTTATCAAATTTTAACTCTTGATTTCACATCATTCTTGAAAACACTTGATTTCAAAAACGCAAGTCAAACTCTTGTAATAGCAATAATCACATTGATATATTTGTAGTCCTGTAGATCTATATAACTATTTCATGTATTTGTTAATTATAAATATAGATCAATAAAATATCTTCAAACCAATTGCATTCAAATGCCAGACCACTTCTGATTTCAACTCAGTTATGAAGTTGTGTATCAAATGTCAGTTATGATTGACATTTTCTAAATTTTATTAAGAAAAGACATATAGATCTATGTTCTTATTTAGGAAACTGTCAAGTTATTTTCATTAGAAGTAGCCGTTTTTAAGAAACAGACAAAAATGAAACTTCTATTTAAAGTGAAATATTATAATTTCATCATTTGTTCTTATTGCTATGATTCCAAAACAAATTTAGATGAACTATGACATTATCAAATCATTACTGTTTGAAATGAAGTCCATTCAATAGGAAATAATACGCATTTTGTCAAATTACATATATAACAAACGATTTCTACACCTACGAAAACCACCGATGAAACACGTCCCTGTGGGGACATTGTCAGTCATCAATTACAATGCAATAAACGAAATGGCAAACTACAAAAGATAATTCTGTTTATAAATAACACTTACCGCTGGTGTAAAGTTGATACCAGTGTTGCAAACGGTTACCGCTGATGGAAATAATGTGTTGAACCACGTGTCGAGTTGCAATGTCGCAGGTTTGTTATGATCGGGATGCTGATTTGAAATTCATGCGCTTGTGTCTTTTCATCAGAACAGATTAATGATAAGACAAATGAATAGAAAAAAAACTAGATGTGTTATTGATATACTTTATTGAACATTAAAATTTTTAATGTCATTACTGCCTTTAATATAATGAAACTCAACTGGCTTGGCTATAGTTAACGGTACTTTTTTTTTAGGGGACGTTTACAAAATTTGGTATGTAATTAGGTTTATTTCAACAACCCGCGTTTTCCGAGCAGTTGTAAATACTCGCCTACAGTGTGGTCACCTAAGAAAGTGATTATAAGTATGGATCGGTACTCGGTTTGTCTTTTTATAACATGACCCGCCTTGTATTCTATTCAATATACCCATGTCATATTCTGTTATAGTACACGTGTTACCTATCACAAACCGAACTTCTAAGTACTACAGTACACTGAAATAAATTGGAGCAACAATTTTCCATTGTTTGTTTGTGATGTGATAAAAACAATCTTACACTCGTTCTTATTTAATATAGACATTTCTTCAACTCGTATCGCCAAGGCTCGCTTAATGAAGTTTCCATATACTCGTTGAAGAAATTTTTATATTAAATAAAAACTCATGTAAGATCCTATATTTCCGTTTTAAACTAAAGACCTGCCGATGAACATCTGACCCTGTTTATAATACAAACAATAAAAAATAAGCAGAAAAAGAAAAACAACAAGACTCATGTAAACTAACATAAAAATATAAAAGGATTATTTAAAAAAGAATTAAAATAGGGATAAGTTCACAAGCACATGTTTTGAGACCGAGATCAGTATTAATTAAAAGTAGATTCATCTCTGAGTGAATCATTCGTTTCCAATTCAAATTTTCTTTTTAACATCCAATTGAAATAATTCAACAGTAAAATTTCATTCTGTTAAAACTCGTCTGAGACCGAAAAATGATTTTTGAACTTACAGTCCTGTTATTTGCTGAGCAGCGAAATAAAGACGAACTGTTCAGATTCGATTTTTTTTATTTATGTAATTTGTTGATACATTGTTTAATAGTTCAAAGAATTGTAAAGGAATCTAGAAATTCTGGTATGGTATTTTTTATCAGCAAAACATTTTTAAAAATAGCAACTACTTATTGTCTGTGGCAAACCTAGACAAACCTAATTCCAGTGCTGGACAGGTTACACTTTTAAGCTAGTATACACGATAACTTGTTTACAAAATCGCCCTTCTCATGTAGTGGACTTCAAACGACACCGGTACACACAGACGTGAAACAAGTCGGGTTACATCACGTATCTCATCACAGCTAGACTCGTCAGAAACTGGTTCAATATAGATCTAGGTTCTTGCTCTATCTCATAATTATCCAAGTGAGAACAAATTTGGAATATTTACTCCATCTCATAGTTATCGAAGTGAAAAATAAATTTGGAGACTTTCGATTGACGCAGAAGTTTGATCTATACACTGTCAAGAATCGTTTGTTTCTTCGTTAATTATTGGTTAGTTTTAGCAAAATTCCATGTACAGTCCTACAAACATGGTCGAAAAATAGCTCAATTTTATGATTGCTCTTATCCATACTGGTCATGTACATAACTTTTCTCAGGCATTTTTGAAGTTGCTCCAGACTTTTTCAAAATAATGCCACTGCAAGCGTAGTGAACCGCTGGTAGCTAGTCTACCGGTGGTTGGATATTTTGACACGAGCTGTACACAGATTTACTACAGAGGTGTGGTTTAACACATTGGCACTCGTTGACGCTTGGTGTGACACGGTGGATAACCTTTCCCGAATTGCGTGCAAATCAGAGAAGTTCAGT
Source organism: Nuttallia obscurata (assembly GCA_032358795.1). NCBI lineage: Eukaryota > Metazoa > Mollusca > Bivalvia > Cardiida > Psammobiidae > Nuttallia > Nuttallia obscurata. Next base: position 2,224 of record JAULCC010208422.1, on the reverse strand, counting down.
GGGAAACGTAGAGATAACAGAGTCCTTAATTATGGTTATGCCCCGTGACAATCGAGCGCTAATCTGCTGAAAACGCCTCAGATTGCATGAATGAATATAGTAAATATTATTCCGCATTCATTTGGGTTAAACATATTGAGACCACAAAGTATACAATAATGTATTTCTTCAGTTTCATAGTCAATGTAAATACATTGTATGTGAAAAATTTGACTATATCCAGCAATATTTGTCACACATTTCAGAACTACTTTCTTTCCGAGTATGTTTAGTCATATAGAGTAAATTGCCGGCGCGAAAAATTTCACCAAAGTGGTATAGTACATTCTGTCATGAAAACAATGAGACATCGACCTACGGTGGTGCCCCAAAATCAATGGACGGGCATCATCACAATATGTTGGTTCATATTTATTTCAAGTTCCATGAAATTCTACCAGCTAGTTACTGAGAAATGGCTGTAACCTTACAATTTTCAATAAATCAAGGGCAACAACCCATAGGAAAATTGCCCCATCAAATAAACAAGAGGGCCATGATGGCCCTGGAGGTACACTCCTGAAGATAGCAACCATTTTTTTTTATATGCAACAGGGAAAAGTTTCAGTATATAATTATATAAGAGCTAATATCAAAGCTCTGTTTTATAGTTTCAGAGGAATAGATTAATGATATCACCCAAGTAACCAAAATGTCAAATTATTTTCAAATCTGGCCACAAGTTTTGGACAAGAAGATCTTTTAAGTTTCCACTATATACATAATATTATGAGTAGAGCTAGGAGGTATTACCGGTATGAATCGGTTCACTTGTTTGCGGTACGCTGTATCGGTACGTTCCTATAATATCGGTTCGGCAGTTCTTTCAGTAATATAATTATTCTCAAAGGAAGATAAGTTGGAAAAGTTGATAGAGCCGATTGGTTTCGATCTTGTTTGTGCAGTCGCTTATAATCACACACTGGGAACCAACTACCACAGCAACTAACATGGTGGATTGCGATGAATTTGAGATTGTCAACAACCTCAAGGGAAAAGCCTCCATTTGGAAGCATTTCAGGAATGTAAAAAAAACAAAGATGCATCTAGACAATGTAGCCGGATGTTTCACATGTAAGGCGAAAGTGAAATGTTCTAGGGGAACTACGAACTTGACAACTTATTTGCGTCGTCATCATCCCCTTTTGTTAACACCGACAGCGAGTCCACTAGCTCGAAAAATCAAAACTGAAAGTTTGTAAGCAGCAAGCACACCGACTGTCACTAAGCAACAAACATTGTCACGTCTTGGCGTCTACTAAGAATTACCCAAGTACATCAGCCAAAGCTGTGCTAGATTACTAATCGACAATATGAGACCATACAGCGTAGTCGAATTGGAAGAATTTCGGGCTCTACTAAAAGCGTGTGACAGTACAGTCGTTACCAGATACCTTCAAGAAAAACATTCTCTGAGGTCATTATACCCAAAATGTACCACAAAGTTTCTGAAGGAGTGAAAGCCAGTCTAAGTAATTCTGAAATGGTACTTATTTCTAAATGAGTTGTTCCACTCTTTCTGGTAAATTTCCTTTAAAAAAGTTAAAAATTGGTTTCATTGTAAAGATGTTAAATCCATTAAAAGGATTCAGTGGGAAATTTTAAAATTTCTTCTGTAAAGGACTTGATCTAAAATGGACCCTTAGATTTAATTTAAAAACTAATAAATTTATTAAAGTAGATCTACATTAAAGGAACAACTATTTTACAGCCCTACTTGATTAGTTGCCGAGTAACTTAATGTCTTATCCTGATCAAAACCGTTTGACACTAGTCATCATTTCTAGGGGATCATGTATTTAAATGTTGAATTTCATTAATAATGGTCAATTAAAACTTAAATTCAGACTATGTTACCTTGTGATATGATTGAAAGACACTGAATGTAATTGTAACAATATATCGTGATACATATGGCTTTTTTTTCGGCGATACCCAGCTCTAATTATAGGGAAAACTGACGCCGCCCCGTTTGCCATGTTTTTTAAATAAACAAAATTGTTTGAACAATGTTTGTTGATGGTTACCTAAGGAACATTTGTGCAAAAAAATATTTCAAATCTGACCTCTAGTTGGAGAAGATGATCTTTTAAGTTTTCACTATATACATACAGTGATCGGGAAAGAATTTTCGTTAATGGGACAATGGCCCCTTCTGAAGCAAAACCAATGTGACATTTTCAAA
>JAULCC010208311.1:0-12830 GCA_032358795.1 Nuttallia obscurata | reverse complement strand
ATTAAAAAGGGATACTCGAAACAATTAATGCAACCGGGATTCGAACCCGATATACAACCAAAAAGGGAACGATGTGCCAACTACAATGCTGCTGAAGAAAAAATCAAAGCTTTTTTTGTACATAACCTAATATTGTTAATTGCTCCCAGGTATATAATAAATAAGTTATTAAATGAGTTTCGTTAAAAAATATTATATAAAAAACCTAAAAATTAAGGCCCGCAACCTCTAGGTCACAAGGCTGACACATATCTACTGCTACATTACGCTCAAATTTTCAAATAGTTTAAAACTATATTTCTTAAAATAACGGCAATATACTGAATATATGGGTCAATTCATTAAATATGTTTGTTTGTATATTTCATTTACGTAATTTTCCGCCAACTTATTTTTCCGCTAATCGATGTCTACAGAGAAAGGGAATCGGATATATAGAGAACTCTTTTGTAGACATCTTTGGTTCTTTACGTGCCTAGTGTTAAGCACTAATACAAGTCGAGGCTAGATTCCGACCAGTCACTTTATTCTGACACCAGTCGTAATAACAATAATAATAATGACATTATTCATAGTGGATAACATACCTGTTGCAAGACCAATTTTCAAAATGGTCCAGCTAGTACTAACACTAAATCTTGAGCGCCAAGGAAGGAAAGTCATTACTACCAATATAAAGTCTTCGGTTTGGCCTACCTTCTATATTTATAGTAATGAGTCGAAAATATTTATATCAACATACAAGTGTTATATATGTATATAATAGTCAAATTCCTGAACATGTCTCTGTTTATGTTGAATTTAATTTTTTTGTAACTTAAACCTTTTAGGATACGAGTTAAGTGTTCCTGATCTAAACGAAAGTCAATTTTCCGAAAACCTATATATTTACAAAAAAGTGTTGTGTATGGAAGACAAATTAATTAAACCTTTCTTATCACATAAAATACCTCTGCCAGTGTACATGTACTTAAAATAATCCATGACTTAAATATTTACAAAAAATATAATAAATAAACACTCCTGTATTATCTTCTATCTTCACAAAAAGATGTTTATGACCGTCAAAATTCTGAAAACGTCTATGTTTACGAAAACATATTGTGTATGAAATACCAATTCTTTTAATATTCAAGTTTTTAAAGAAATGTAATTGAATATGCATGTAAATTTAAAAGTTCCCTAACATTCTCTCCCTTACAAACCACAGTTTACTTTTGGTTTAAATGAGCTTCAACGCCACAAAACATTAAAAATGACCATATCTGCAAACGTGAGCAACATTCTACATCAACTGAGGACATACATCAGGAATTTATTCCTCTTTAAATGTAATAGGATTAAGATCTAAATTGCTGAAAAAACTTTTGTTCTGGCCTGAGAACGACCCTTGTAAACTACACCGTATATAAACCCTGTTCTGACTGCAATATGCTTACTGTCTGTATCTAACCAAGGGGATGTTTTTGTCACGTAATGACTCAAAAGTTCTTAGTATTTATCAGAAAAAGTTTAAAATATTTATAGAAAATTCTGTATCTGACATATTAGCCCTCTGTTTTAGTGGCTAACCTCGGAGGTTTATAAGCCGACTTGGTCTGAAAATGGCACTGATAATACCTAAATAATATGGAAGATCAGGCAACCCAGCAAATCTAATGATTGCCATTACAGATCTGCAATGTTTCTATCGGGAAAACTACCATCCTAATGTCACATTTGTATAAGTGAGTGAGGCTCCGTTTTAGTATCCAGCCCACACACATCATTTGATATGAAACAGGGGTTCAAATTTGGTTTGACGCAATCTGCACTCTTTCTTGGACAAAATGGATGTATTACTACGCCTCGACTATACACACACCGTCCTTTAGAACATTCATTCGACTGAGTATTGCAATTATCAACCGAAGTTATAACACATTTGATAGAAATTTTTACACTGTACGATGAATACAGATGCTTGAAGAATCGCTAGTTGTAACGATTGTAAGGTGTATTCGGGTGTTTTCGGTTGTATTCCGGTGTTCTGGTTAATAGTGTGACCGAAAAATTGCCAAAATATTTACTTTGTTATGTTGTTTTAATTACAAATACAAATGTATAAATAAGTAGATAGATAGATAGATAGATAGATAGATAGATAGATAGATAGATAGATAGATAGATAGATAGATAGATAGACAGATAGATAGATAGATAGATAGATAGATAGATAGATAGATAAATGAATGAATGAATGAATGAATGAATGAATAAAGAAAGAAAGAAATAAAGAAAGAAAGAAAGAAAATAAATAAAGAAAATTAATTTCAATATCGTGTGTGGCCTCTGCTTTTGATGCAAACGTCAATGCGTCCTTTTAAGATAACAAAGGCTGATTCTGAAAGCATTTTTTCTACTTCTATTTCTATCTCCTGTTCTCTTTCGACTGAAAATATCGACTTAAAACGCCCGCAACTCAAAATGTAAAAACTCAAAATTTTACATGAACTGGTTCAAATTTTGGTACCAAAATTTATATATGTATGTTTAAATGCAAATAACCTATGAAAATAAAAGAAGGCTAAGTGCACAATTTCTTTCCAAACTTAGTATAAAAGTTTTCTAAATTCTTCGCAAGAACAAAACCCTTTGTCAGTTCACAAAATAAAATGTTAAAACTTTATTTAGAAAAATATATGACGTTGTTTTCAATTACGAGTAAACGTGAATTTTAGCTTTCCTGTATATATATCAGACTGCAATCTATTGATTAGTCTAATTGCATCATTGCATCTCTAGTCTGTTGCATCAGATGACTTGACTTGTCAATAAGAAGTTGTTTTAGAATGTCACTAGAGGAATCAATGGAAGCCACCATATTGAATTGAAAGGGAGGTCGCGCAGATTGCCAACAATCGTTCAACAAGACCAATTTAGCCACTGAATGCCCGCAATCGAGCGCGCGTGTTGTTGGACGCGCATTTGGTATCGGTCAGCATAACTACAGAATGAACTCAACTGAACTGTACTAAATAAACAATTTATAAATGAAATTATACACCACCTTGGTACCTGACGCCTAAAATGTTTATACGAAAGGATAGCAGCTGCCCCTTACAGCAATTCACCTCTGGGTCAGGATTTACGAAAATTATCAAGTTTCTAATACTCAAACTCTCACTCAACATTGCCAGTTTCTCAAATGTGGCTTTTACAAACATGTTGTGAGAAACTACTCATTTCGAATATTGATTTTTACACATATATCTGAGTATGGCGTATCCTCGAAACACACTTTGATTTTTGCAATATACCTGTTGATTAAAGCATAAACTTTTTAAAGTCTCATCGCTTTTTCTATAGGCATAATATTGGACATTTTCAAATAGAGTAGGTCAATATCAGTGGTTTCATAAGGAAGAATTTATGTTAAGGGAATTAACATCAATAAAAACTGGTTGTTCTTGTCATGGCTTTTGTACAGCCTCTTCGTTTTTAACACAGGATTTTTTGTTTTGTTTGTTTATTTGGAATTTAACGTCGCTTTAACAGTATTTCAGCCATTTTATGACGTCCAGCTCATTACAGATGGAAGAAGACCCCAGGGGAACTCTGTACACTTTTTGATGCACAGAGTGCCCCCGGGTAGAACCACCGACCTACCGCAAGCCAGCTGGAAGGCTTTATCGCTTCCAAAGTACCCAGACCGGGATGCGAACCCACAGCGGTGAGGGGCCAAGAGATTGCAAGTCAACGACTATAAAAACTCGGCAACGGAGGCCCCTAACACAGGATTGACCAGTTTTCCGGTCTAGCTACATATCGGTTACCCCACCAGGAGCCTCATATCCTGAATATCTAATAGTGTAAAGGATATGCAGATTCAAATAATGCTTTTGCAGCTATTTGTAATCGTCTGATCAATAAATCGACGAACTTAATGATAAGTAGCCAGACGCCTCTGTGAAGCAGTTCTAGAAAGGTAAAATAATCATCTATCGATATATCTTGAAAACATTTTGCTTCAAGTTTTAATAAGTACCTATAAGTGAGTAAAAGGAGTCAAACATTGTTAATGAGTACACGAGACAAGACACTGTCAGTGAATAAAAGTGGACATACAATACTCTGTCACTGAGTAAAATAGTCCAGACAATGTAAGTGAGTAAAGGAGACCAGTCACTGTCAATAAATAAGAGTAGTAGAATTCTGTCAGTGGGTAAAAGAGGACTCAGACCACTGTCCCTGACATTGAATAGAGGCAAGACTCTGTTAATGATAATAAAAGTACCATACTCTGTCAATGCATAAAAGAGAACAGACACTGTCAATAGGTAAGAGAAGTCGAAATCTATCAGTGAGTAAAAGAGGCCAGATTCTGTCAAACAATGAAAGAGATCAGACATTGCAATTGATTGAAAGAGGTCAGATTATGCCAATAACTAAATGAGACCATACTGTCAATAAAGAAACTGGGCGCTGTCAATGATTAAAATAGACAAGACTGTGTCAAAGATTAAACGTAAAAGAGACCAGACTAGGCTCAATGACAAAAAAAGGTCAGACACTTTCAGTGAACAACAGAGGCCTAACACAGCAAATGTGTAAAAGAGACAAGACTGTGTCGATCGGTTAACTACGTTGCAAAACACAACCAAGATGTAAAAAAAGATAAGACTTAATGATTAAAAGAGATCAGAACAGACCCTGTCAGTAAGAAAAACATACCAGACCCTGTCAGTAAGTAAAAGAGACCAGACCATGTCAGTAAAACAAAGACCAGACCTTGTCAGTGAGTACAAGAAAACCAAACCCTATCAGTAAGAAAAACAAACCAGACCCTGTTAGTAAGTAAAAGAGACCAGACCCTGTAGGTAAGAAAAAAAACCCAGACCCTGTCAGTGAGTTAAAGAAACCAGACCCTGTCAGTAAGAAAAGAAGACTAGATCCTGTCAGTAAGTAAAAGAGACCATAAACCAGACCCTGTTAGTAAGAAAAACAGACCAGTCCCTGTCAGTGAGTAAAAGAGACCAGACCCTGTCAGAAAGTAAAAGAGACCGGACCCTTTCAGTGAGTAAAAGAGAAAATACCTTGTCAGTAAGTAAAAATGTCAGACCATGTCAGTACGTAAAACAGACAAGACACTGTCAGTAAGTAAAAGAGACCAGACCCTGTCAGTAAGTAAAAGGGACCAAAACTTGTCAGTAAGTAAAAGAGTCAGACCCTGTCAGTAGGTAAAAGAGACAAGACCCTGTCAGAAAGTAAAAGAGTCAGACCCTGTCAGTAAGTAAAATAGTCAGACCATGTCAGTAAGTAAAACAAACAAGACCCTGTCAATATGTAAAAGAGTCAGACCTTGTCAGTAGGTAAAAGAGACCAGACAATGTCAGTATGTTAAAGAAGACCAGATCCTGTATTTAGAGACAGCCCCTGTCAGTAAGTAAAATAGTCAGACCATGTCAGTAAGTAAAACAAGACCCTGTCAATATGTAAAAGAGACCAGACCCTTTCATTAAGAAAAGGAGATCAGATCATGTCCGTCTGTAAAAGTGACCAAACCCTTTCATTAAGTAAAATAAACAAATCCCTGTCAGTAGGTAAACGAAACCAGACCCTTTCATTAAGTAAAATATACCAGACCCTGTCAGTGAATAAAAGAGACAATACCTTTTCAGTGGGCAAAAGAGACCAGACCCTGTCAGTAAGTAAAAGTGATCAGACCCTGTCAGTATTTGAAAGAGACTAGACCCTATTAGTAAAAAAAGCGACCAAATCATGTCAGTAAGTAAAAGCGTCAGACCCTGTCAGTAAGTACAAGAGACCAGACCCTGTCAGTATGAAAACAGACAGACCTTGTCAGTAAGTAAAAGAGACTAGACCCTGTCAGTGAGTAAAGGAGACCAGACCGTGTCAGTGAGTAACAGAGACAATACCTTTTCAGTGGGCAAAAGAGACCAGACCCTGTCAGTAAATAAAGTGATCAGACCCTGTCAGTATGTAAAAGAGACAAGACCCTATCAGTAAAAAAAGCGTCCAAATCATGTCAGTAAGTAAAAGCGTCAGACCCTGTCAGTAAGAAAACAGACCAGACCTTGTCAGTGAGTAAAAGAGACCAGACCCTGTCAGTAAGAAAAACAGACCAAACCCTGCCAGGAAGTAAAATCAGTCAGACCTTGACACTTATTAAAGAGGCCACATCCTGTCACATTATGAACTTTCTCGGCTATTTTCTACGAAACAGACTTCGAATGTATGAAGTAAGCCGCCATTGGAATAATTTGCAGTTTCGTGTTTAAAACATGGCAGCACCCCTAAAGTGCCTTGAACCTGTGCTTTGTCGAAGATGGTCGAGTAGTTACGATAGAGAAGTCAGCCATCACTCCATTGAAAAAAAGAAGGAAATAAGTTATAGGATATGCACAAACATTGAGCATTTTTGTTCGCAGGAAAAAGGATATGCTAAGAACTCATTTTTCCGAAAAGCTACGACTGATGCTACCGGTTAAGAAATGAACTATGCGTTCGATTTCAAGCTTAAACTATAAGCTACTCCTTACCTAAATAACCTTTTACAGATAAGCAGTAAAGCAAACACTTATTTCTTTCTTGTTTCAGTGGTGTTATGGCTGTTTGACGGGCGCCGCCATGTTTTTAAATCATGTGACCGCAAACAGTCCAAATAGCGACTCATGTGATACGTCCGGTGTCTGCTAGGTGGGAAATAACCGAGGGCGTTCCGAATGGGGTGCTGGTCCACGGCAGGCCTCAAAATTACGCAAATCGTCAATGTCTTTCTAGTTACGAAATAGATGTAAAATATACATACCTGCACACGTTATTTCCAATGCTAACTAAACATTTCAATAGAATGTGTAAACCCATTCCTCTGTCAAACTCAAAATTGCATACAACATTATTGCACCTACACATATACCTGTACAATATGAAACGTTTATTTCAAACTCAGGGCACGATTTTCGGGGAAGTTCGAGTGTCAATCCGTTGACTGTAGGGTGTGGCAGGTATGATTCGCACTATCTGCGCTGCTGATTGTTGTTTTTACCTCGGAAATATCGAGGGTTAACTGTTTAAGGTTCATAGAAAGGTCTTTTCAGTTGATATACAATAAGTCATATCAACCTTTTATAAAACGACAATATCGTTTTCACACATCTCTAATAGGGTTTGAAAAGGCTAGTCTTTATCAGTCACGAGTGCCAGGGGTGAGTAACATATCGATGTCACGCCGCAGTGTAGAATTGGACTACTGAGCTGATTCCATAAAACATGTTTGAAATAAGTTGCATAAGCACTATCGTTCAAACCCGACTGACTCATAGACGCCAGCATAGGGGGTGGGGTGTACCGAACCTATACTCAAATGCTTGTGACTGCCTTCTGGGCTCATGGGGGGTAGGGGCGTTAATCCTTCGAAGTATCAATCAATCATTTGCATAAGCACTTCTTATCTGACCCACTAAGTTGACTTAAATAGTATAAAGTCGCAAAATTCCAACATCTGTAGTCAAAAACGGGTTGACTCGGAGAATGAAAACCTACTCGCAATATGAATTAAATATGTTTAAACTAAATACAAGTGGCTGATAACAGAGCTCATCATTATTTTCATTATAAATATTTACTAGTAATCGTTTAGTTTAATTTTAAAGTTATTTATTTTAGCTCGATTATGTTGAAAGCCTATGGCTTGTAGAAACACTTTCGAGTCCTTTTTCTGATTAGAACAGAACAAGTACTTCGTGTCAACAAATGAAGGTCAGGAGAAAGACTCCCATTCTAGGCTCGAACCCGCAACCTCCTGGACGCAAGGCGGACACCATATACACTAAGCCACTGCACCCTCAAGCAATCGTTTGACCGACTTTAAAAAAGTTTTACAGAATAAAGAATTCTGTCAACGAAAAAACGTAGTTATCGTATATTTTGTTTTAAAGAATCGCTTGCAATAAAAAATTCTACATCATTTCGGGTTAAAGCAATTATATATCTACCCCGTCGATGTAGATCTACATGAATTATTAAAAGGTTTATTCATTTAAAATATCTTGCATTGTATTCACTTGGTTCATCAATGATGATAACTGAAGCAAACAACATGGAAACGTCGGTCAATATGCAATACATCACACATAAAATAATATAAAAGAAATACAAACCAAGAGAAAATTGTGATGCCACGCATTGGCAGTTTTGATAGTATATCCTTACGCCATTGATCAAATCTGACCTGCTTTTCGTGGATTGATATCGGAAGGAGTACTTCGGAACGTAAATAAGAAAGAAGATTTCTGAAAACGAATTGTAATGTTGTTCGTACCGAACAACAAATTCTAGACGGGTATTCAGTAGAACACTTATTTCGCCCATTTACCATTTGCTAGAACCAAATATCTAAGAACAAAAAGGGAACATAGCTCTGGCAACTATGACTTTGACCTACATAATTTGACTGTATCATGATCCTGTGTCATACAATTTGAAAGTTGGAAGAAGAAATGTTGGTAAATGGCAATGTTATGGCAGGCGTTAAGTTTATGTCACGGACGGACGGACACAGTGATCACTATGTATCGTACTTTCGCCGAGAAGGCGGCACAAAAATGATAAAGAATTCATTTTTTCGATAAAGCATCCTTTAGAATGGAAGATGCTAATTACTGCCGGGCATATGTGTGCTTAATAGTATATCAAAGGTCCTCTCCATCACAAACATTTTTGCAAGCTATGCAAGTATGTTTTACTAATGACCCAGTGTGTACACCATAGATAAATTCGGCTAATGCATCGTTGTTCTTTAAACGAGAAACAATGTTGGCATCTGGTTGTAATGACTTCTTTGCCAGAAGAATGTAAGTTTATATAAAACTAATGATATAGTTGTTTCCATCCTGTCAATCGCACAAAATCTAATCCGATAACAGAGTGCCGGGTTATGATTTTTATCTAGACAAGTGTTCACATAACTAGCCGGAATTACTGCTACATGACACTCATCAAAATACTGTCGTAAAACGCATAAGTTTTAATCTGTAGGTTTAAAAAATAGAAAACAAACATAGTTCGTAGAACATCCAGAGATAAACTTCTCTCATAAACTCACACCTCGTCATATAATAGATTGTTAGCAATGTTGAGGACAACTCTGCTAACGCCGTCGATTTTATTATTATATTTTTTTTATTGTAAAACGTTTCAAGAAATCATTCAAATGGAATATTTCAACGGATTATGGTATCATAATTAATAAGAAGATAGATTAATATCGTGGATGGGGAAAGTTTGTCTGGCTTGGCCACGTAATTTCTCTGCATTGACAGTGGAACTTTCTCCATTCATGACACCAACTTATATTATTCTCCATTTATTTGCCCTAATCTTACGTTATGTATCTACTACGTCTACTCGGCTTCACATTAAGACATAGGATTTCTTTTTACAGTCTCCTATGAACGTAATATTGAGTTTATCATTTTCAGCACAAGGTTCACGTTTATATTTTTCTATGTTTTGAGGCCTTCGTGAAAGATTGACTTGCATACATGCTCTATTTCAAATGAGTTGAAACTTTCCTCGATAATTAAAGCCTGTATCATTATCATTAATCAAGTTTAAATATAAGTACAATCATCAAATTAATTGCTAACATTTGCTTTTTTATAGCATAAAAAAACTGGCAACGTGTCAAATGTGAAACGCTGCTAAAATCCTATGAATAGGGGAAAAAAATAATACAAAAACTTGTGCTACTGTGGTCCTTATCTGATAAGGGATGCGATGGGGTATCCTTATCACAACCTCGTAAGAGTGATTGCTCGGCTATCATGTTAGTTGTATCAATGTAATGTTTACATGTATTTATCTCGGGACATTTGTCAGCGCTGTGGCTAAGAACGGCGAGATATCTCATATGGTGCAAACCTCCATAATGTTTTTATAACTTTTCTTTCAATGTGTGTTATAGAATCTTTACTCGTTAATTCCTATCACTTTCATTTTAGAATGTAGTGCTGATCCACGTATTTGTTTGAATTTGTCCGAGAGTAAGCGGTTATATGTTGGAGAGGATAACTACAGAGCTAACCGTTAATTTCAAATTCATTACCCAGAATATATACATGTACATATATTTGTCTGCGAGATATGTTCCGATACGGATCCTGTTGTTTGAGTTGAATTATCTCCCTTTATCTTCATCTCTACAACAATCATATCTAATAGTATTACTCATTTACATATTTCCTCTTTACTGTATGTGAGGTGCTCTAGACGTTTATTTTCAATAGTGCCCGCGGATTTCAATTGTGACCGATCACTAGTGAGCCTGCGAATCTCACGGCGTGTAAAAATTTACGACACACCGCAAAATTATCTCCCATACGCAATCGGCAATCCTCGGGTGAATCCGCTACTCTCCTTTTATGATGAAGTTGGTTTAAACATATTTTATTCAGTTAAGATACATAATATACAATCAATAACACAATAAATTTTAGGATTAGGAAACAACAGAATGATACGGAATCGGCCGAGTTGTAACGGATGCTCCCTTACGCGGATAAACAAATAAAATTTGTGTGAGTGAGAGAAATTTAAGTAAAAATTGCTTGTCTAATATTCGGTATACTATATAACAGATAGAACATGATGTTTCGGGCGTCATGCAACTATATTGACGGGTCAGTCCATATATTTGCATAGCGCCCTCAACACCATGTTCTATCTGTAAAATATCACAGTCAAGACCGCGTTGGTTGCTAAGGAGATAAAGCAGTGTACGTGTACTTCATCTTTTGGTAATATATAAAGTATCGACATGCCTACTATAAGGCTTCATTTAACTCAACCAGGGATTCACGCTGTGTTTTCCATTATGCAATGTTTTCATCATAAGATCGAGCGTTCAGGTCGATAGAGATCCATGTTTATTTATATAGGCGATCGGCGTATCACCTGATGCTAATTAAAAATTGTTAGAAAAAAGATTAATCGATTCTTAAAAAGAAGATTGTAGTTAATAGAAATAACTATTTTCATCTAGGTAGAGTTTTTCGGTTTCTTTGGTTACAATGTATGGCGATTATTTATTTCTTGATTTGTTTCATAGCCTGATTTTAGATAAACTAATGTCGGTTAATAGCTATGCATAATTTATGCATAGCTATTGCTATTTGCTGTACTGTACATGTGTATGACATCGACTTTAAATAAAATGTTGTATCTCACTGCATCTTGTGTATAAGTTGATCATAAAGACTCAATAAAATCAAACTGCCTAAATGTTGTCAAGATGTCTGAACGTTTAGCTTTAAATGAGAATAAGGAACGACAACTCTGCAAACAAGATTGAATTTACTGATACCACAGATTACTAACAAGAGGGACATGATATGAAAGGTAGTGCTAAAGTACTCTCCCTTTATCACCTGCATGTTACAAAGGGAGATAATCCCGATGAGAATTTTGCAAGCGGCACTTAGATTACAAGCTGGTTGCTCTGAACATTACGTCACCGTGTTCCCTTCATTTTATTCAGAAACCAATAAACAACTTAATCAGAAACCAGTTTTATTCAGGCAAAATCATATATATGATCATCGCCTTAAACAAAGGCGGCATTGTAATTACAGAGAAGATTATGTTCTAACACCAGAATCTATTGTGTTTATTATAATACATAAGATTCAAGATTCAAGATTTTATTCATATATTTCCAGAAGGTCACAGACCCATGTGGCAACATAAACAAATACACGACGGACAAGATACATATATTTATGTCCCCTGTGCATGTTTCATAACATGACATAGATATAAACATGAATAATAGATTTTACACTAGAAAGTGTTCCACTACTATCCGTCTTGTTCGAAACGAAACAAGAAGGAATAGTGGATGTAATTCATACAAATCTCATACTTCTTCAGACTAATTATTGCATAGTATGTTAGTGTATACCCTGAAGATAAAATTCCAAAATATAGTATACCACAGTATATAATTACCATCCATGACTTCCTTAGTGCTAAGCATAGCTAAATTACTTAGAATGTTTAAACCAATTTAGACCAGAAACGACACAATGTGTATCATTACTCGTCTGAATTGATAAAAACCTCTCAACATAAATGTCCGTATTGTGAAACAAAGTTACTTGATAGTAATTGTTACCATTTCATAATGGTATAATAAGTAATGAATAATATCAAACTATGTTTACACTGTCTATTATTTCATTCTAACGCTCAGGAAATGAAGTACATGTAATCTTAATATTCTGTTTCTTTCTTCGTTTGCTAAGAAAATGAAATGTTCAAGTTTTCTTATTAAACCTGTTTCGTGAGTTTTCATAAGAGACAAAAATGTATTTGTAGTTGGCCAATTTTGGTAATATTTAAGTAGACATTTTTGCCTTAACAGTCGGTATTTTGGACATATTAGTATAAAATGATATTCATTTTCAATCTGTTTCATGTCACAAAATTTACATAAATGCATTTTTTATCAATATTTCTATGTCAACCCTCTTCTATAGCTAGTTTATGTGCTGATCATCTTAATCTTGTTAAAGCTGTACGATGCTTTTCATTATTTAAACAGTTATTGTCATCAGCGCCAATGTCCACCCCCTCAAACCGTTTTATCACACCGTGCCTTTCTTTTTCCTCGAACTGATGTACATTGACTGTTTACGTAGACAGACGGGCACAATCACTGGTCTTTAAAAGCACGTTAATGTTTAATAAATGGTATAGTTTTATCAAAGGCCGAAAGTCTGATACATGACGAAAACTGGGCTGATGAAACCTGTTGGTGAATCGCCAGT
>JAULCC010208200.1:0-12833 GCA_032358795.1 Nuttallia obscurata | reverse complement strand
ATATGTATGCTTGAAACATACTTTATTGATTGTATGGATCGCACGTTCTGTGTTCATAGTCAACACTGATATCTAGGAGCTGTCGACGTATTCTGGGTCTAGAATCTGAAATAAGCGGTTAGCTCTGTAGTTATTATCTCCCACATTTTAATTACTTATAATCAAAAGTATTACACAATTCCATTTGTATTATGGCCAGATTATGCCAGTTTAATGATGACAGTGTTAATGTACACTTGTTGAATCTGAATTTTTTATGATTTTGGTGACGATGATGATGATGATGATGATGATGAAAAATTAACTTTAAAGTATAATGATGGCTTCGCGTGGGTATAGAAAATAAAGGAGATGTAGAGAAAGAGCGAATGTTGGATTTCAGATATCAAAGATAACCTACACGTGGTAATATTAGAACAGTCAGTTATAATACAGTATAATGTTGATAGAATTTAAGCTTGTCGAAGACAGAATTGATGGATGGTACACTGGTCCACGTTATCTTTTATATATTAACTAATAAATATGTTTTCTGTTATGATTAATTCAATTCACAAATTTCATAAAATTGAAAAACTATGACGAAATCCAAATGTATGCAATTATTTATATTGTTTATGTTTCATAATTGTTATATGGGTGATATTTTCACATAAAAGAAACTGTCCAGAAACATTTCAGTATAAGAACACTTAGTTCAAGCTTGGTTTTTGTATTCATACTATCTCCTAAGACACACAAATATTGACAACGTATACAAATGACTGCTGGAAATATCTATAACAAAAATTAGACATATTGACTGTAAACATCTTTAATCTAAAGAAAAACTACATTTAACAGTTTGAAAACATTTTACTTATTGACGTATCTTTTTTCACATAAACTTACAGACTAAGTCTTTAATTAACATAGTGAAAAGGAAATAACTAAACACATCTCCAGCTTGTCTTACTAATATCAATCGACATGAAATATTCGACTTGAATATATGCCAGAAATATGGTTTTGCCTTCAAAGGTTATCTGATCTTCGCAGTATAGAAACACGCATGGCTTCTTCATATGAAGCGGAGAGAAGATATGTTGTTAACAAAAGTAAGTCATCAGATAAGTTTAAGTTAACTATTAAAGTTTAAAATATATAATGCATCATATAATTTTGATTGTCAGATATAAATTCAGATTAATATAATTTTTTAACGACTGGAATTATAATAATAATAATAATAATAATAATAACAGAAATAATAATAATGATAATAATAATTATAATAATAATAATAATAATAGAATAATGATAATAATAATAATAATAATAATAATAACAATAATAAACACTACTACTAATAATAATTTGAATAATTCTGCGTAGAATCCTAGTTTGATTCGTAATTTTTTTTATCTCTGTTATTGATTTAGGCTTAAAAGTACAGATGATCATATGACGTGGTTAATTGCTGCAGTTGTCTTCGTCTACCCAACATCAACATCTTCATTTACTCACTGATCACATTTTATAACATTTCATCGTTGTAAACTTTCGATAATTTTTTCAACAGCCTTATTTCACATAAAAGAGTACAACTCTGAGATGCCTTATGATTTTTATAGCACATGAAGTATGCTTCTATAATATTCTACCAATTATTTTCACAAGTCAAAATGGACCGACAGACGGGCTGTAAGTAAAATTAACAAACTGACTTCTTGGAACCTGTTAGGATATAAGGAATAACAATGAAATATAATCTGGAGATGCCGATTCTAGTTTTATTTTCAATTCATGGTATCGGTAGGTATTTGGCGTTAACAAAGGTTTATTACAGACGTAATTTGGACTTTTTTTGCTGGCTTGAATTACGTCACATTTTGCCAGCTAGGGCTGATGGAGATTTGGAATTATATATTAGTAACAATGGAACTGTGGGATTTAATCTATATGAACTCACATTACTCCTGTGTGCATAGGCAGATGATATGGTTTTCGTTTGTGAATACCCAACTCAGTTTTAGACAGTTTATATACTTACTGTGAACGCTGGGGTCTACAGGTAATTGTAGATAAAATAAAGTAAAAGAGGACAGTAAGTACGATACGAGTCATTGACCTACATGCACGGCGGTGTAATATTCAAATTATAGAAGACTTCAATTATCTCGGGATTGTTTTTAAATATGACGGGTTTTCGACCAACAGTTGCTCGTGGGCAAAGCACTGAAAGCCAAGAAAGGTTTGCTTATAATACAAACTACTTTGTCGTTTTCTAAGAACTAAATGTGTCAAATGTTTGACGCTTTTGTGTCCTATATTTCAAAGTTTTTGTCAGCGGCATGTGTTTTTATAAGATGAAGGAATTTGAACGTCTTCAATTTAAATTTTGTAATCGTATTCCAGGAGTTTAACCCTCAACATGCAATGCCAGTGTTTACGGCGATTTAGGGAGATTCCCTTTTTCATTTGATGATATATCATAATTTTGTAATATTGGTTTCGAACTATATATGAACAGTGAAAATTGCATTATCAAATCGTGATATACAAGTTTGGTTGATAATATGTATCAAAATAATATCAATTGTGCCTCAAGAGTTACAGACATGCTGTTTACCTTTGTTTAAAACGCTGGTTATGTTCTTATGTCTGAAGAGATTTCTTTAAATTTCGTTACTGAGTCACCGATATATAGTTGAAAGCTCATAATCTATATGAACTATCCCAAATGTCTATCTTGTAGTTCTTTTCAAATTATATTATATGTTGAAGAAATTATTCCTGAAAACCCATTATTCTATCAAGTATTCCACCAAGCTTAATTTTTACTAACTGAAGATAATTTACAGTCCTATAAACATGCCCGAGAAAATGGCTCAATCTAAGCATTGGTCTTATCAAGAGCACTGGTCACAGATAAATATTATCTATCAGTCACCCTCGTTTGTGTAGGACTGTTAATGTTAAACATATGAATTAAATTAATTAATATAATGATATCATCCATGGTGATTTCTAAAACTGAAGCAAAATTAATGTGACGATTGTGTTTGTTACTTTCCTCATGTCTTGAAGTGTCGTCAAAAATCTAACACATATTTTTATCTTTGTAGGAGAAATCATCAACACTGGCCTTGTTAATTATATGTGCACTTCTTTATAAAAGATGTGCCTGTGACAAAAGGTTTTTTATACATGTCTAAAATATTATATTTTTCTAAAATATTACAAGCTTGGTGTAAAACCATCAAACAGCTGATTAAAAACACCCAATCTGATTTTCATTTGTAAACTATTACTTGATTCTAGTGTGTAACTTACGTTTGAACTGATAGATAGGAAGCTAGACCAACTAAACAGTCTTAATTAATAATGTGTTGATGTTTATGGAAAACAGTGGGCAGATTGCTGTTGACGTCGATCAGGTGTTTTCAGTAAAGTTTGTCTGGATAAAAAAGATAACAACCGATTCGTAACACTACAAAACATATTCATGGGTTGTATCCCTATAACGATATATTTGGTGTCAAAACTGACTTTGTATGAATATATCGGTCTGAACATTTGGTTTTCTGTTTCGGTTAAACGTATGTGCTTTACCAACAAATGTTTCCTTTTAGGTATTACAGTGATACATCAAAGAGAAAATGTGAACATGTTCGGAATCATACTATGTAGCTCATTAAGTAAATCTGTTATATCAAGTATTTAAACCGGTATTAACTATTTCTATATAAAGAAATAGCGGCGATAAGGAAACATTCAGACATTGTATCCACCTACCGAAATATAATTACACATTAACATTACCAGGCAAAGTATAATTTTGTTATAAATAAACTTAAAATATTTTTTATTGTATCTTGAAGTTAAGTGAACTGATATCAGTACTTATAGATATACGCGTACTTTATTTCTCTCAATATTGGACATAGTCATGCGCTTTAGCGGTTGGTAAACGTTGATATTGATGTAAATGCCTAAATAAACACTGCGACTGAAGTAAGAATGAGGACTATTTTGACTAGAAAAGTAACTTTAGTTTCATGAAAACTTACTCGACTCCACTCTTAATTGGTTGAACACAAACAGGAACAGTCACATGCTTTCATATAAGTATGCTACCAACTTATGAACTGTTGGTGGAATCAAATTAAACGTTATTATATGCAATTGATTGACAAAGTCGTATTACTCATTCTAATTACGGGTTATTGTGTGGAGTTTGTGCTTAATGCAACCAACACTTATCGGAGCGAAAATCATCATTCTATGTATCAAACCTTTGTCGTATTTAATGGTTACACGCTAGTTAGAAGGGCACTATAAATACACCTGCATGAAAGGTGAAAAAGTCGCTAGTTCGGCAAAAATAAGATATAACATTTTGACAAACGAGAGCTGTCGGAGGACAGCGCGCTCAACTTTGTGGGATCAATTTCAGATCTTTATCCAGATTCAACGTATAATCTAATTCGACAAAGGGAAATACTTCATATACACAATTGACAGAGTTTTGTTGTCTTATCTATTGTTGGTGTAATGATGGTAAAAAAATATTATAAGTTTAAAAGCAATATCACTTATTGTTCTGAAAAAAGTGAACTGGTAAGAAAAACTTAATCAAAATTTTAAGTTGAAAAAGGGCCATTATTCCTACAAAAGCTATAGCAGAGTTATGTACTCTTGTCTTTTGTCGGATGTTATAATGGTAAATAAGTATTGTAAGTTTCAAGGCAATATCTTTTATGGTTTAAAAAAAAACTGGCACAAAAAACTTAAACAAAGTCTAAGTCTAAAAAGGGCCATACTTTTTACAAAAGCCATAACAGTGTTATGTACTCTCGTTTGTTGATGGAAGTAATGATGATAAATAAGTATGGTAACTTTCAAAGTAATATCTCTTATGGTTGTGAAAAAAGTGAGCTGGTACAATAAACTTAACCAATGTGTGTGCCGAAGCCGAGGCGAGTGGGATAGCTAGCTATGTCGAGCTAAAAATGGATGCCTTGTTCAATTTTGTGTTAAAGGGGTAAACAAGGTTTGATCTCCGAAAGCGACTGGTTTGTTTGAAGATACGGCGGTGGCTGAACGACTGGAAACGTAGGGTTTTCCGGATATTAAGTTTTCCCTTCCGCCCAAGGGAGCTTTTGTTGTATGTTGTTTGAATGTGTTTCTCAAATGAAGTAAAATTAATAAAATTCAAATGAAACTTAAAATAAATTCAATACTGAGTGAGTAGCCTTGAATTTGCATACAATTTAGACTTTAATCGAATGGCTCTATTCATAGGCATTCGATGGTCGTATTTTTGGTGATTCGACTGAAAAAGAGAGTCGTCTTCTTATTGCCAAAACAATAAACTGCTATCAAAGACATTGAACACAGAGATAAGCAGCTACACACGGGCCCTCAAAATGTCATGCACACACTTAGGTTTAAAAGTTGTAGCAAAGGAAACTTGTCTCCTTTTATTCCTATACATATATAAATAACATCATCTGAACATTTATGAAACGTAGGTGGGTGGGTGATATTTTGACCAAGTAAGAGACTCTGTGTACTTACTGTGTGTAAGTTGCTTATCTCTGTATTCTATATTTCTGCTGAATTGTGGGAAGAGAGTTCAGAGTGAAAGCTCAGCACCGTAAGGGTTACGCTAGATCTGAAGACTATTACTTGATATTGAATGTTTACCACATATTTTCTTACGTAACTATGCTTTAGTTCTACCGTTGCATTAGACTTTCAAGTTAAACAAAAGTTCTTGTTCATTATGACTTATATGAAATTACTTTTGTCAAGTCCGTTTATTTAAATTATAAAGGTACAAAATCAGAACGAAATTTGACCATTTATATTCTCTAGTCATTATTTCATGTGATCTGTAAACATCTGTCTAAGCACGTGCCAAGCTGTGCAAGAATATTATTTCAAAGTTAACAGAATTTTGTTTTACAACGATTGAATCAAATTAATTTGTTTTTCTAAAAACTTCAAAGTCATTGGTGTAATTATTTATTTAATGAGAAAATGTAAGACAGGAAATGCTTCTACAGATATTACCGTCAGTTTATTTCAAAATAAAGAACTTCAGTTTTGTTTAAACTGTCATATCTATCCGGCACGAAGCTATTTGGGTCCCTGACATTATCTGTAGATCATAATATAGTAATTTGTGTTGCTTTGTTTGTGTTAAGAGTTTGACCCTTTGGAGGAATATGACATACTTAGATTTATAGAACAATAATGCACAGCTTTTACTTTGGTTATGTATATTATATTTCTTAGGACGATGAAAACTGCACAATGGTATAGAAGGGACTCGGACTGTTTATATTTCAGAACAACGCATCATATATTGCAGAAGCTCCCTCCTAAGCACACAATAACGTTCCCGCGCGAACACATTGACCAGTACAAGAAAAGTTCTTGTCTAAGTCATCGTGTCCATGTGTACATGTAGTAGCAATTGCATACGCTAGCTGTAGCCTAGACCAATAGGAACGATTGAAAATAAAGTCTTTTTTCCCGAAGGAAGCCTTGCAAATTTAAACGTTTTTTCTGTGTCCCCATCAATAACTATCCATCCCGATAGTCAGTCCAGATTTGTTGTTCTCTCGCGTTTTAATCGGTTAAGGCTACTACGACTTAGTAGCTCTTGTGTATGCAAAAGAAAGAAAGAACGTGTTTCCCATGACCTAATAAATTTTAAAAGATGTACAAGTTTAATTGAGATATATGTTTAGGTGTCACTGGCAGGTTAGCTTAGTGGTAGGACATCTGCTTCTCATGCGGAAGGATGTGGGATCGATCCCAAAAGGGTCGAACTTGGAAGAGTTTTAAATTTGTAATAAAAGCGTTCTCTCCTACATGTATGTGCTCAGGATTTGAGGTAAACATTACGGCTGGTTTATCGGTATCAGGATAAAGTTACCTACCGTTGTTCTATACCTTAGGCACTTAAAGAAACCTTACAGAAGAATTCTCTATATCCGCTTTTTACTCTGTTGGGCGTCTATGATCCCTAATCGTCGTAAAGAGACATTATTGAACAAACAAGCAAACCGACCGATAAGCCTTTCCTGTAATTTTTGTCACAGCCACGGAATGGTTAGTACTCTTAGTGTTCTATAGAAAGTATAATAAGCTCATTTAAAAAAAGTTGTTGTTAGGAAATTCAAATAAATGCAAATTAATAGTTAGATTAGCTCATGACCTTGGTATAATGACATAATCTTGAAATAGTTGCCAGGAGAAGAACGAAAAAACAAAGCAACAAGTTCTATAACCAATAAATAGCAAAGGATATTTAGGGCTTAGGAAATTGAGATACATGAAGGCTTTAACATTTTCTGACTACACACACATATAATTAATTACAGGAAATTGTTGTTTCTCTATCGTACGTTTGAGGTTCTTGTTTTTACGATAGTTTTTCATTAACCGAGTTCAAAAAGAGTGGAATAGAGCTCAGTACGTGATTAATGTGTTAATAAGTCATATGAGGTCTTGTCTTTTTGTTTTGTAAAATACAGATATTGCTTGGGCAAGCAATTTTGAATAAAGACAATATGACATATTGTTCTAGTACAGTCTTGGTTTCATTTTATAAAAGACATATGAGCAGAAATATTGATCAAATTGATTTATATGACCATGATTATATTATTTTGTTTCGTTTTGAATAAAAAATATCGATAATACTGTACAACTTTAAAAAAAACACTCAGCACAAATTAAACAGTCGTAGTTTAAACATGTTATTATCATTTGATGAAATGTGGTCCATCTGTGTACCAAGTGTATGTAAAAAAGATGCACGGAAAACTGAACCCCGGTCTCTTGTTACTGACACTGACGAACCAAGCGTTATGCTAACCCTAAACCCTTAGCGCAAAAGAGGAACAAAATACTAACAAACGTTATGTGATTGGTTTGACTCGGCCGAGGATCGAACTAACGACCTCCCGCTCTATCAGTGAGCTAACTTGGCAGTTAAGTTTATGCAATTTTAGAACAGGGCCCTGCAAGCGCGGATAGTTGTAAGGTAGCATGCAGACAGGCAGGCATATTTTTGACAAAATTAAGAATCTCTTAAATATAAGACAATTATCTGGATCAGTTGTATAACCCTTGCAACAACAAGTTTCTACATCTCTTACAAATTTGTTGAAACATTGTTTTAAAACAAAAAAAAAAATACTTTGAATGGAACTAAAATCCTAGGGACCTCCGTGGCCGAGTTGTTATAGTCGTTGACGTGCAATCTCTCAGCCCCTGACCGCTGTTGGTTTGAATCCTAGTCTGGGCACTACGGATTTTCAAGTGAGGAAGCCTAAGATTTTCAAGTGAGGTCGGTGGTTCTACCCGGGTGCACCCTGTGCCTGAAATAGTATACAGAGACCCATCGGGGTCTTCCTCCACTTGTTATGAGTTAGACGTCGCGGACTGAAATATTGTGAAAGTGACGTTAAATTTCAAATAAACAAACAAACAAACAAGCTAAGATTCTGAAGTCTCAAATGTCTGACCAGCTAGTCTTTCTTCGACTATAGCGGCGTCAAACAAAGGCAAATTGTCTAAAATAAGGGTAACTTAAACATCCAGAGAACTGTTTAAGTTTGCTGATGTAGCAAATTAAAACAATAGCATCGTCTGCAAGAGTATTGCGTTGCTGTTTTTTCAAAATACCCGTAATGTTTTATACTTTCTATTAACGTAGCTACAATACAATAATTTCAAAATACCACTGCATGCTTGAAATACGCTGTTGTTGGAAAATAAAAAAGAAACGTCAGAATCGATGTAACCGTCAAGTACGCAATTGGTTGAGCTAAAACGTGGGGACGGTAGTCTAGTGGTAAGACGCAGGACTCAGGATCGAAGGGTCCTGGGTTCGAATCCCGCCCGGACCGTCGGATTTTTCTGGGTGTATAAATGGGTACCTGTGAAGGTGTAAGCCAATGTGCCGTGGCTGCAATTTGCGCCAAGTGTAAATAAGAAATGTAAAATTAGAAACAACTTATTTGTATTCGAAGAAATAAAGGGAGAAATTATCTCAGATGTGTCATGTGAATGGAGAATTTACTAACCGAAAGTTATCTTTCCAACAAATCAGAGTAACTTAACTTAACCCTATAAAAATAAACTATAAAATAATCAATAAAAGCAATACTGTGAAAACTCCTCATTAAAACTTCGTGGCTGATATATACCTATTTTGTTTATTTGGCTGATGCTTTCCTTTAGTATAATAGAATATATCACTTTACGCATAAAACTTTTGATCATATGTTTTTATTCGGTTCTTTTTCTATCTGAATCGTACAACACGATGTTTATCGTTTAATTTTAGGATACGCGACTGGTAACGACGATGAAGAGAAAAATAGTCTGATATTGATACCCGTTTTCAGGATATCCAGGTTTCTGATTTTATATTTGCCCTTTTCATAAGTTTATGGAGTCCCCTGAATTGTGTCTAAAATACTGGGGTTCGTACGTACAAGTATGTGAGAGAAAACTATACAATTTCAGTATGCACTCTTAATGTATGATTGGTTACTTTGGTCAGTCAATACACCGTAAGGTCGGTGAATCGACTAGAATACCCAGTTTTTTAATAGCACAGATATGAGTATCAACACTGATTCAAAATAAAAAACAAGTCTCGGTCAATTCAAAAATTGTTTTCGTTACTCTTATATTGCACTCTCTATAAAATACAATCAAAATTAGAATCAGACTCGTTGATGTTTCGTTAACTGGATAGGATTACATTCCACAATACGTTGCTTAAGTCTGATTTGTGTGTACGAGAATGCAATCAGCGTCAGATTTAGACAGAGGGATTAATACCATATTGACACCAGTACCGAAATGTAAGTAATGTATTAGAAACAGACTTACGAACACTGAAATGTATCTGTCAATCTGGGTTGTTATCATTAACCATCGTATGGTATAACATCTTAGTATTATTATATCTTATTTAAGATGAAATTAAAATATAATTTAGATGTATGAAATTCCATTCATTTCTATCGAGGGGCATTCCCTTTAACCTCGCTGTCAGTACTTTGATCTCAACTTGTAAAATATTTCCTTCAAAAATATAACAAAACCTTACGGGCGCTGCGCCTATTACATTTATTTGATTTGTTTTACAATCAGACGCCTGCAGCTTTTTTTGCGTGTTTCATCACGCATGGTTATTCAGCTAAAATGTAACTTAATTAAACATAAAGTATAACGGGAAAAGTCTCATTTACCGTAAAACCTGTTTCCATAACAGAAGAATAAAATGCAATTTTATACGTGGCAATGACCTATTCCTATTCGAAATTTTACCAGACTGAGATGTCTTTTAGCGGCGACAATTTATGGATGTATGTATACTTAGCCAGTGACAGATACATCCTCTAGTGGTTTATGAACTTTTGTACTTGTTCATTTAGAAAAAATAATGCACTGGCTTTTGTTTATACACATGCCTAAGGTCTGAGCACTCAGATCAAGAACGACAAATTCTAGGCTGTTAAAGCTTAGCGTGGGTTGATATATTTTTTGTCCAAAAGTACAATTTTTACATTTAACCGTTGAGAGCTAAAAACATTCGTTTTTTGTTTCATTCCAACTGTTTTAATGATTTGTACAAATAACATATCTTTACGACATACAAACGAGTCCTACAGCAGACATTAGGGGGACTTTGTGGCCTTATAGTTAGAATCGTTGACTTACAAGAACACTTAGAATTTCAATGCTATTGACAACAGCTCTTGTTACCAGCTCTTTCACTTGAGCAAGCTATCCAGCTAGCTTGCATATGATCAGTAATTCTTACCATGAGATTAGATTGGGTCTTTTTTCCACCATGAACATCGGAAAAAGTGGTAAAAAATGATTTACTGTTTTCTGCGACATAAACCAAATCAAAACTAAAAGAGGAAAAGAAGGCAGAAATCATTTAAAAAACACCAACAGCTGAACTGATTATTTTCTAGATTTTATTATTCCCGACCATGAGTCTGATTTGATTGGGGATTTACGGAAACAGACCTACAATGGTTAGTACACACATCTTATATAAATAAAACAATATCGCATGCTGGCAATTTCGTAGTGTTTAAGACGTTTGAATAATACCTCATATTTCACCACCTAATTTCTGTACATGTATGGTATGACCACCCGGTATGTTCAAGTGGTAGAGCGTACGCTTTCGGCGTGGGAGGCAACGGTTTCGATCCCCGGCCGGGTTATACCAAAGAGTATAAAATGGTAGTAATAACTTCCCTCCCTGATGCTCAAAAAGTAAGGGTTAGCTTTACGACTGGTTTGTCGGTTTGAAGTTAAAGGGACCAGCTGGGGTTCAGCCCCACGTGTATCAGTGCTGTACACTGAGCACGTTAAAGAACCATAGTTCTCCACAGAAGAGGTCTGTGTATTCGCTTTCCTTTCTTTGAATCGTCCATTAGCCCTAGCTGGCAAAGAGTGACGTAAATCAAACAATAAAATGCATGTATTCCATGTACAGGAATTAAGTGATAAAGTATGATGCCTTTTATATACATGTTTGCAAAATCATGAAATTGTAAATGAAAAATTGTAAAGGAAACGAAAAACAAAACACATTGTCACATTGTCTAATTCATATTAACTCAAGTACAAGTATGCAACTTAATGTTAATTAATTGTGATGAAATCTTGTACAAACTTCAAACAAATTAATTGTCTATTTACTTTACAGACTTGTATAAAATACTTTGTGACTTCGTTGTTTTTTTTTTTTTTTTTTTTTTTTTTTGTTTGTTTGTTTTTTTGTTGGTTTTTTTTTTTTTTTTTTTTTTTTTTTGGGGGTGCATTCCAGTTGTTTTACTTTTTTGCTTTTTTGTAGAATCTGATCAACGTGAACAGTGCAAGTCGTTATGGTGACACCAAATTCGTTATTATACATCTACAAGTATCTGGGCTTTCCAGTTTCTAATTCACATGATATTTCTTGAAATGCCTTAACTTTGCACGGGCATTTTAGTATTCCGATATCAAACGTATTTGTTGTATTCAAACCAGATCTGCATAATGGTTAATAGCCAATACTGTTAAGTTTGCCAAACTAGTTTTCTTATCACAAGTAAACTGACACCCGAAATAATGTAAATAATAAAAAGTGATATGTAGTGTATTTGGCTGCACACTGTATATGAAATAAATGTCCATGCAGTTTCGATGGCCCAGATTGGTCTTGACTTCTACACATGGCATTTAAGGGATAACCGCGCCGTCCTTGAATATTTGCCGGCGTATATCGGTGGTTTTATATGTCGCAAATTTAGTTTTACATGCGACGCGTTAGCAAATCTCGAACGTTTCAACGCTGTCTGGGTATGACACGACATATTGTGTTAATGAGTCTACTGATACAGTGGAAGAACTATTTTTTTATTGTTTGCAATGTTGAAAATGTTATCAATTGATAAGTTGATCAAAATGCTTTGTTAAACTATATAACATTGTATTTGTATTATATACTGAACGCTAGATATGAAAGTAATAATATATTTAATGATTGATAAATAGAATAGTTTAATACAAAAGAAGAATAAACAAATAACCCAAATATTAAATAAAAATGATTATTAAGAAATCGGCCTCCGTGGCCGAGTGGTTATAGTCGTTGAATTGCAATCTCTCAGCCCCTCACCGCTGTGGGTGCGAATCCCGGTCTGGGCACTTCGGATTTTTGAAGTGAAGAAACCTTCCAGCTGGCTTGCGGTAGGTCGGTGGTTCTACCCGGGTCCACTCTGTG
The DNA here is from genome assembly GCA_032358795.1 of Nuttallia obscurata. NCBI lineage: Eukaryota > Metazoa > Mollusca > Bivalvia > Cardiida > Psammobiidae > Nuttallia > Nuttallia obscurata. The sequence goes on along the minus strand of JAULCC010208200.1, from coordinate 25 downwards.
CCTGAAATAGTGTACAGAGGTCCCC
>JAULCC010208089.1:0-11102 GCA_032358795.1 Nuttallia obscurata | reverse complement strand
AAGAATTAAACCTCTGTCTCTAGCTTAGAAGTAAATTGAGTAACCACTGTATTGACTAGGCATTTCTATATGTTGTTAACTAAATACTGTAAGAATTAAACCTCTGTCTCTAGCTTAGAAGTAAATTGAGTAACCACTGTATTGACTAGGCATTTCTATATGTTGTTGTTCATTCTTAATAAGATATCTGTTTTGGTCATTAATGTAATGTGTATGCTGTTAGATAGGTTCAGGTTCCAGCAGGTCAGCCACACTGGGCGCATTTGTAACCACTATATATCTTTGGTTACATAGGTTACTTGTTCATTCTCTTTGGTGACAATTCCCCCAACACAGATATTCATTTAAAGGCAGTTCGGCTTTCATAATATAAACTGCCCCTGTAATTTCTGTGTCCTTATTTCTCTTTGGTTACAATTTGGTTACTTGTTCTTTCTCTTTGGTTACATTTAAGTCAAAACAGATAAACATCAAATTTAAAAAATTCCCTGTATTTTCTGAGGCCTTCTTTGTCTTTGGTTACAACTAGTTACCTGTTCTTTCTCTTTGGCTTTCTATCTGTTTGGTTATAATCGGTTATTTGTTCTGTTTCTTTTGGTTACAACCGGTTACTTGTTCTTTCTCTTTGGTAACTTTCCCTAACAACATTTATTCATAAAAAATCATTCTGGATTTGTTAATAATTATATACTGCCCCTGTATATTCTGAGTTCTTTTTCTCTTTGGTTACAATCGGTTACTTGTTCTATCTCTTTGGTTACATTTCAGTCACAGCCATAAACGTCAAATTAAAAAAAAAAAAAAACCTGTTTTTTCTGAGGCCTTATATCTGTTTGGTTACAATTGGTTACTTGTTTTGTTTCTTTTGGTTACAATCGGTTACTTGTTCTTTCCCTTTGGAAATTTTTTCCTTACAATATATATTCATAAAAAATCAGTTCGGAGTTGATAGTATAACATTCCCCATTTTCTGAGTTTTACTTTCTCTTTGGTTACAATCGGTTACCTGTTTTTTCTCTTTGGTTACATTTCAGTCACAACAGATATACATCAAATTTTAAAAACACCAGTCTATTTTCTGAGGCCTTCTGTGTCTTTGGTTACAATTTGTTTCTATTTCTTTCTCTTTGGTTACATTTCAGTCACAAAATACATTCATAAAAATCTGTTCGGATTTGATACTAAAAACTACCCCTGTATTTTCTGAGTCCTTCTATCTCTTTGGTTACAACTGGTTACTTGTTCTTTCTCTTTGGTTACATTTCATTCACAACAGATATACATCAAATTTTAAAAACACCACTGTATTTTCTGAGGCCTTCTATCTCTTTGGTTACAATTTTTTACTTGTTCTGTTTCTTTTGGTTACAATAGGTCACTTGTTCTTTCTCTTTGGTAACTTTTCCTAACAAAATATATTCATAAAAATCATTTCGGATTTGTTAATATATACTGCCCCTGTATTTTCTAAGTTTTTCTATCATTTTGGTTACACTTGGTTTCTTTTTCTTTCTCTTTGGTAACATTTCAGTCACAACAGATATGTGTCAAATTTCAAAAAATCCCCTGTGTTTGCTTAGGCCTTCTTTCTCTTTGGTTACAATTGGTTACTTGTTCTGTTTCTTTTGGTTACAACCGGTTACTTGTTCTTTCTCTATGGTTACTTTTCCTTACAACATATATTAATAAAAAATCAGTTTGGAGTTGATAATATAACCTGCCCCTGTATTTTCTGAGTTCTTCTTTTCTTTGGTTACAATCGGTTACTTGTTCATTCTCTTTGGTTACATTTCAGTCACAACAGATATACATCAAATTTTTAAAAGACCACTGTATTTTCTGAGGCCTTCTTTGTCTTTGGTTACAACTAGTTACCTGTTCTTTCTCTTTGGATACATTTCAGTCACAAAATGCATTCATAAAATATCAATTCGGATTTGATTATATAAACTGCCCCTGTATATTCTGATTCCTTCTTACTCTTTGGTAACAACTGGTTACTTGTTCTTTCTCTTTGGATACATTTCAGTCACAAAATACATTCATAAAATATCAATTCGGATTTGATTATATAAACTGTCCCTGTATATTCTGATTCCTTCTTACTCTTTGGTAACAACTGGTTACTTGTTCTTTCTCTTTGGTTACATTTCAGTCACAACAGTTATACATCAAATTATAAAAATACCACTGTATTTTCTGAGTTCTTCCTTCTCTTTGGTTACAATTGTTTTTTTGTTCTGTTTCTTTTGGTTACAACCGGTTACTTGTTCTTTCTCTATGGTTACTTTTCCTTACAACATATATTCATAAAAAATCAGTTTGGAGTTGATAATATAACCTGCCCCTGTATTTTCTGAGTTCTTCCTTCTCTTTGGTTACAATCGGTTACTTGTTCTTTCTCTTTGGTTACATTTCAGTCATAACAGATATACGTCAAATTTTAAAAACACCATTGTATTTTCTGAGGCCTTCTGTGTCTTTGGTTACAACTGGTTTCTTGTTCTTTCTCTTTGGTTACATTTCAGTCACAAAATATTCGGATGTATTTGGTTTGTACATTACAACTGAATTTACAACACTATACATATATTGAATTGCCATTCAAAATAAGCAATTTTACCTCTAAAACTTACCCGTTAGTCATGGTGTAGATGTTTATAGCGTGATTTCAGTTACTTTATGTGAAAAAAAATCACAATAATTGTAAAGTGTTTTACCCTGAAACCTCTTGCATTCCTATTATTTTCATATTTACAAACGTTTGCAGATGTTTTGAAACTTCCGAAATTTTTAACCAAATTTGGAGTTCATTCGGTTTAATATTTTGATATAAACCTCATATTTTATTCATTTCTGTACAAAATCAAAGCATTCTTATTAATTTTATAATCATATTATGTTTACTGTAACAACAAAAAAATCACGTATTATTGGAATAATTTCAAAAGGTTTATAAAAAAAAAATCACTTTTGCGTTTACTTTCTACTAAAGACAAATATATAGCTTACACCTTTTGTCGTTGTGTTCGACGTTCACCACATGTGTGACCAGTGAAGATCAAGATCAACACAAACAAAGAAGTGAATGAGAGTTAGAGAGATGATCAAGCTCAAATTTAACAAATGTGCAGAATGATCTGCGTCTGATCTATACTTGTCATATATGTGATTTAAAGGATATACACCTAGTAAAGGGATAAACGGCCTGTTACAACTGTTATGATACAATTTAACATGTTAACACTTTTCCCTACTTTATAAGTGTTATGAGTTGGTCCGTGAGAAACATTTTCTCTAACCTGTGTAGACCAACATACGTTTTAAGGTATTATATAGATTCTATAGTATTTATATTTTAACCAAACAGCCAACATTTTTCTTATTATCTGTCGAAAATTCTGTATTCTTTAACTTTTCATAAGCCCAGGTCTTTTGTAGGCAAAGCAGCGCACCTTTGTAAGAAAACACTCCCCAGGTTAACCTTTTTCATGCGAACTATTCACATACCGACTTTTCCCTGCTTCCTCTGCATATGTCCTCCTTAGAAAACTTTTGTAAACATGTTGGCAACATTATAGTCTTCACCAACTGATACCAAAACGACTTTTGGTCATATTTTGTCAAATGAATTTAATCCATCAAAGACTCTAATTGCATCCAATTGTGGAAGAAAGTCTACCTAAAGATATGGTAGCAGGTTATAAAGAAAATGGCGTGCCATTAAGTGCTATCACAAGCCCCTATACGACAATTAATATATACACAAGTAACCGATTGTACCCAAAGAGAAAGAAGGCCTCAGAATATACTTGGGAGTTGTTAAAAATTTTATGTATATCTGTTGTGACTGAAATGTAACCAAATAGAAAGAACAAGTAACCGATTGTAACTAAAGAGAAAGAAGGAATCAGAAAATACGTGGGCAGTTTATATTATCAAATCAGAAAAGATATTTTTAATATATGTTGTTAGGGAAAAGTTACCAAAGAGAAAGCACAAGTAACAGACTGTAACCAAAACAACAGAACAAGTAACCAATTGTAACCAAAGAGAAAGAAGGCCTCAGAAAATACAGTAGTGTTTTTAAATTTTGATGTATATCTGTTGTGAATGAAATGTAACCAAAGAGAAAGAAAAAGTAACCAGCTGTAACCAAAGAAATAGAAGGACTCCGAAAATACAGTAGTGTTTTTAAATTTTGATGTATATCTGCCGTGACTAAAATGTAACCAAAGAGAAAGAACAAGTAACCAGTTGTAACCAAAAGGATAGTAGGACTCTGAAAATACAGGGGCAGTTATATTGTCAAAACCGAACTGATTTTTTATAAATATCAGAAGTGAGGAAAAAATTACCAAAGAGAAAGGTCAAGTAACCGACTGTAACAAAAAAACAGAACAAGTAACCGATTGTAACCAAAGTAAAAGAAGGCCTAAGAAAATACAGGGTTTTTTTTAAAATTTGATGTATATCTGTTGTGGCTGAAATGTAACCAAAGAGAAAGAACAAGTACCGATTGTAACCAAAGAGATAGAAGGCCTCAGAAAATATAGGGGATTTTTTAAAATTTGATGTATATCTGTTGCGGCTGAAATGTAACCAAAGAGATAGAACAAGTAACCGATTGTAACCGAAGAGAAAGAAGGACTCTGAAAATACAGGGGTAGTTTATATTATCAAATTAAATTATATATTATCAAGTTAAATTATCAAATCCGAACTGATTTTTTATTAATATATGCTGTTAGGGAAAGTTACCAAAGAGAAGAACAAGTAACCGATTGTAACAAAAAGAAACAGAACAAGTAACCAATTGTAACCAAAGAGAAAGAAGGCCTTAGATAATATATACAGGGCAGCCTAATCATCTAACTTCAATGGTTGCTGGGAATGTTGTGTCACTCAACTAAAAAGAAATGGTTTGTTGTGCCCTTACCAACATAAATGAATCTGCTGTTACAAATAAACTAGACTTATTCCCACATTTTAAAGGAGATAGGATAAATTACAATTGTAACATGTCCTCCCCACCCAGGGTTTGAAACCATGTGGTCATCCAGCCAGCGACCGCACCATATGTTGCTTAACTTTGCAAATCCAGCAGAGTGCTCAGCCGCATCACTGGAAAAGCTAGCTCACCAGCAAGTTGGTTTAAAGCACCTATATACCTTCTTCGCTGTTACATTACTTTTTAGAATTAGAAAATAATTGTTTCTTGTGTAAAGTTTTAGATTTAGGTCCACTTTTTTGTGGTAAACCGTCAACATTATGTTTGTAAAATTTTAACCACTTATTAACTATCATAAGATAATTAGGTAATGCAGTGAAATAATTCTTGCTTGCATTTTGCAGGAACTGGGGGCCTTTCTGGACTTCGAAATTCTTTTTTTTTTTAAGTTGTGTGTTTAGGTCTACCTGTTAGGTGAGCTTTCAGAGCTATTGCATTGCTTTACTACTTTTTACAAATATACCTCGTATAACTGTTACAAGTAAAAGTTAATTTTTCAATAAATGTTGTGTTTTATCAATTGTTTTTACTGAATAGGTTGAATCCACTATATTTGAAATTATAAATGATTACTTATTTACTTGTTTAAATTTTGAAATATGATCTGGACAGGATGACAGTTTATCTAATAGAACTGTTTCTTGTGTACCCATTAACCTCCCCTAATCTGTTTTTGTTGTGTGCAATTTATTTTGTTACAATTATAAAAATCAGGTGCGAATCTGCATTCGCAAATCTGCTTTAATATATCTTTTATTTTGTATCCATTTTAGGGTTCAATTAATATGTTTATATATGTTGAAATAATGGTTTACAACATGGCAGCACACGGTTTGATTTTATCTTTAAATCATACATTTTTGTCGAGCCCCTCTGTGAGGAAATTAGACATAGCCGTCCTAATGTCTTCCAAAATTGAGTGTATGTGTGTGCGTCCGTCCGTCCGTGTGTACGTGCGTTAGTGTGTCCCTCCGTCCGGTTTTGTACGGGCTGTAACTTCATTGCTAACTGAAGGATCACAAAATGACTTGGCACAATTGTTCACTGGCATAAGACGATGTGTCGCATACAATGACCAGGTCTCTACCTACATGGTCAAGGCCACAAATTGAGGTTAAAGGTCAAAATTAAGACTAAAAAGGCTTGTCCGGGCTGTAACTTCATTGCTAACTGAAGGATCACAAAATGACTTGGCACAATTGTTCACTGGCATAAGACGATGTGTCGCATACAATGACCAGATCTCTCCCTCCCAGGTCAAATTCACAAATTAAAGTTAAAGGTCAAATTTAAGACTAAAAAGGCTTGTCTGCGCAGTAACTTCATTGTTGATTGAAGGATTTTCAAATGACATGGCACAATTGTTCACTGTCATGAGCCCATGTGTTGCATACAATGACCAGATCTCTCCCTCCCAGGTCAAGTTCACAAATTGAAGTTAAAGGTCAAATTTAAGACTAAAAGGGCTTCTCCGGGCTGTAACTTCATTGTTGATTGAAGGATTTTCAAATGACATGGCATAATTGTTCACTGTCATGAGCCCATGTGTTGCATACAATAACCAGATATCTCCCTATCAGGTCAAGTTCACTAATTGAAGTTAAAGGTCAAATATATGACTAAAAATGCTTGTCCGGGCTGTAACTTCCTTGCTGAATGAAGGATTGTCAAATAATTTAGCACATTTGTTTACTGTTATGAGCCAATGTGTCCCATACAATAACCAGGTCTCTATCTATCAGGTCAAGGTCACAGGTTGAGGTTAAAGGTCAAATTTCAGACAAAAAAGGCCTTGTCTGGGCTGTTGCTTCTTTGCTGATAGAAGGACTCACAAATAATTTGTTGAAAGTAATAAGACAATGTGTCTCAAGCAAGAACCAGGTCTGTAGCTACAATATCAAGGTCTCAAACTCCGGTCAGAAGTCAAAATTATGAGGAAAATACCTCATGTGGTCTCTGACCATCCACAGCTAGAACTTGGATATAGTGTGTGTAACATTATATTCAAATCCTATACATTTGTTCAAATGGCGCAGTGGTGTTTAATAAGGGTGCTCAAATAGTGACAAGATGTGTTGTCTGTTGATCATTCCTTTCTTCTTATAAACATTGTTTTTATTAAACTTGACATAAAGATTTATTGGGTGGTCCTCTACCAAATTTGCTCAAATTATTACCCTGAGTCAACAGAGGACAAACATAGTTATAAGTAAGTGGGAAAGAAATATCTCTTAAGAAGTCTTCTTGTCTCGAACTTGTCAAGTGGTACAAATAAATATTTATCAGGGAACATTAACTAATGGGGTAGTTGTAAATTTGTTCATGCCGTGAACCTGAACATACATCTTTGTTAGGTGTTCTGGTTCTTCTTTAGTCTGATGAGCAATATACCATCATTATTACTTTTAAACTTTCTTACCTTTAAAATTACATAAATCATCATTGTATTTATACAAAGATATGTAGAATATAACAGTTACTTGTTTTGTAGTTTATTAAAAACTTAATCACACTAAATGTTTTTTTTATGCTCCTTTCCTTCTGCAGCTGATTTCAGAGTGGTCTACTGTGGGTTTTCATTAATGCTAATCACACTTGGGCCCATTTTCAGCCCCATGTAAAAAATGATGATACTTTATATTGTGCACATAAGGGTTTATATTTCTGTAAAAATATGTTTTAAAATGTTTAGCCATATTGTTTGCTTTGCAACAGTCTTTCTTTTATTACTGCTTTTAACAAAATTAGCATGATATACGTCAAGCTTAATGATCAGATTAATAGTAGTTTTTATGTCTCCCTACAGAAAGAAGTTGGGGTATATTGCTTTGCGCATGTCAGTAGGTCGGTAGACCAATGGTTTCCGATCAATAAATCATCCGTCTTTAAAACTACAGTCCTCATATTCATTTGGGAGATTCATAATGATAATAAGATGACCCCTATTTTCAGTTCACCTGAGCCAAAGGCTCAGTGGAGGTATTGTGATGGGTCATCGTCCGGCGTCCGTCGTATGTAGTACGACGTACGTCAACAACTTGTTTAAACAGTATCTCCTCTGAAACCACTGAAATGAAGTTGATGAAACTTGGCTGGGATGTTCCTTGGATGGTCCCCTTTCAAAATTATTCAAAGAATTCCATTCAATGAAAAACTCTGGTTGCCATGGCAACGAAAGTGAAAAACTTTAACAATCTTCCTCTCAAAAAGTGTTGGTCCAATTTCAACACTATTTCAAAGAAATGATCCTTGGGTGAACCTCTATCAAGATTGTTCAGAGAATAATGATATGTCAAAAAACATGGCTGCCAGGGGCGGGGCCAGTTTTTCCTATAAAGTTATAAAGAAAACTTTGAAAATCTTCTACTCAAAAACTGCTGGTCCAATTTCATCAAAATTTTACAGGAATGATCCTTGTGTGGGCCTCTACCAAAATTGTTCAAAGAATAATGATATGTCAAAATACATGGCCGCCAGGGGCGGGAACAGTTTTCCTTATTAGCTCACCTGAGCCATAGGCTCAGGGTGAGCTATTGTGATGGGTCATCATCCGGCGTCCTTTCGTCCGTCTGTCCGTCAACAATTGTTTCAAACGACATCTCCTCCTAAATGGCTTAGCCAACTTTAATAAAACTTTACTGGAATGTTTCTTAGGTGGTCCTCTTTCAAAGTTTTTCAAAGAATTTGATTCGTTGCAGAACTCTGGTTGCCATGGCAACAGAGAGGATTTTTTTTAAAGATCTTCTCCTCTAAAACAACTGGCCAGATCTGAAAATAATTTGGTGTGTGTATTCCTTGTTTACCCTCTACAAAGATTAATCAAATTATTTTGATCAGTTAGAAAACATGGCCGCCAGTGGGGGCGGGGTCAGTTTTCCTTATATGTATATAGTGAAAACTTAAATGATCTTCTCCAAAACTACCGGTCAGATTTGTAAATAATTTGCTGTGTGTGTTCCCTGGGTGACCCTCTACAAGGATTGTTCAAATTATTTTGATCAGATTAAAAAACATGGCTGTCAGGGGGGGGGGAGTCATTTTTCCTTATATGTATAAAGTGAAAACTTAAAAGATCTTCTCCTCCAAAACTACTAGCCAGATTTGAAAATAATTTGGTGTGTATGTTCCCTGGGCGACCCTCTACAAAGATTGTTCAAATTATTTTGATCAGTTAAAAACATGGCCGCCAGGGGGCGGAATCAGTTTTCCTTATATGTAAATAGAGAAAACTTAAAAGATCTTCTCCTCCAAAACTACTGGCAAGATTTGAAAATAATTCAGTGTGTTTGTTCCTTGGGTGACCCTCTACAAAGATTGTTCAAATTATTTTGATAAGTTAAAAAACATGGCCGCCAGGGGGCGAAGTCAGTGTTCCTTTTATATATATATATAGTGAGAATTTAAAGGATCTTCTTCTCCAAAACTACTGGCCAGATTTAAAAATAATTTACCATAAGTGTTTCTTTGGTGACCCTCTACAAAGTTTGTTCAAATTATTTTCTTCAGTTAAAAAAAAACATGGCCGCCAGGGGCGGAGTCAGTTTTCTTTATATGTATATTGTGAAAAGTCTTCTCCAAAACTAGTGGCTATATTTGAAAGTTATTTTACATTAATGCTCCTTGAGTTCCATCATAAATCTTCTCATATGACACCATACGTACTATAGCTAAAATTTTAGCACATATATATTTAAAAGGGGAAACTTTTCATGTTGTTTATAAAAAATGGCTGCCATCTTCAGGTGAGCTTCTTCAGGGCCATCATGGCCCTCTTGTTTTAGGTTATTTCATCAAAGGTCATGGTCACAGTGACATTGAACACGAAAAGTTTGTCCGGCTGACAACTCAACAATGCCTGGACCTTCCAGTCCTCAAAGTTAACTTGGAGGTTGATCTGACTAGTAGAGAAAGACTATTGATTTTGAGGTCATTTTGTCAAAGGTAAAGGTCACAGTGATATTGAAAGTGAAGAGCTTGTTCGACTGATAATCAATATTGCCTTGTCCTATGGCCCTTAAACTTGACATGGAGGTTGTGTCTGACCAGTAGAAGACACCTCCTGAATTTGAGGACCCTGGTCAAAGGTCAAGGCAACAGAAATATTGATCACAAAAAGTTTGTCCGACAGAGAAATCAATAATGCCTAGACCTACAGTCATCAAACTTGATTTGGAGGTTAACCCTGAACAGTAGAAGACTCCGATAGATTTTGAGGACCTTGGGTCAAAGGTCAAGGTAACAGTGACTTTGAACCCAAAATGCTTGTCTGACTGAGAACTCTACAATGCCTGAACCTATGGTTCTCAAACTTGACATGAACGTTTGGACTGACAAGTATGAAGGTTATTGATTTTGAGGTCATTTGGACAAAGGTGTTGGTGTCATTGAACGCGAAAATCGTGTCTGACTGATTACTCAACAATGCCTTGACCTACTGTCATCAAATTTAACTGAGAGGTTGGGTCTGACTAGCAGAGAGAGCCTATTAATTTTGAGGTCATTTGAATCAAAGGTCAAGGTCACAGTGATATTAAAAGCGAAAAGCTTGTATGACTGATAATTCAACAAAGCCTTGTCCTGTGGTCCTTAAACTTTACAAGGAGGTTAGGTCTGACCAGTAGAAGACTCGTTTAAATTTTTAGGACCGTGGGTCAATGGTCAAGGTCAGATATATTGAACACGAAAAGCTTGTTCGACTGAAAACTCAACAATGCCTAGACCTAGGGTCCCCAAACTTGACTTGGAGGTTGACCTTGAACAATAGAAGACTCCTATTGGTTTCGAGATCCTTGGGTCAAAGGTCAAGGTAACAGTGACATTGAACACGAAAAGCTTGTCTGACTAAGAACTCTACAATGCCTGGATGTATGGTTCTCAAAGCTTGACATGAAGGTTGGGTCTGACTAGTAGAAGAGGTCTATTGGTTTTGAGGTCATTTGGTCAAAGGTCTCTGTGACATTGAACACGGAAAACTTGTCCAACTGACAACTCAACAAAGCCTTGACCTGCTGTCCTCAAATTTAATTTAGAGGTTGGGTCTGACTAGTAGAGAAAGCCTGTTGATTTAGGTCATTTAGTCAAAGGTCAAGGT
>JAULCC010207978.1:0-12834 GCA_032358795.1 Nuttallia obscurata | reverse complement strand
GCTTATATTATTAAAAAATTGTATCTTATCTTTATGATTCTGTTTACGGTTCTTATATGCAATTACTTTAGTGACTATATTAACCGTTATGATGTTTCTTCGTTATTGCTTTACGACGTATTGAAATTATAAATAACACTTAAGTCATGCAAGTTAACCTCATAACTTGAGTGAAGTTCTCTGAATAAGATTTCAATCATTTTAAAGCCTTTTTAATCTCTTCAAGGAGTTGTATCCTAAAACTGCGTAAACATTTAATTATTGTTTTCATTTATTACAAACAACGAATTTTAACAGACGAGCTTTCAAACACTGAAACAACTGATTATTCAAAGCATTTTATATGATTTAAGAATATCAATGACCATTAAAATGACTTTTTAACATGTTGATTGCATACGATGCCCTTTTCTCTGGAAACATTTAACTACCTGCACTGCTGTTCTGTTGTGTCTGATTATATTCAACATTGTTAAAGCATAGAAAGTTTGAGGGCTAGACTTTGAGTTGAAAGGTGAAATTGGATATTTGGTCGTCTATGTTAGTGTTTTACTAATTTCAACTGAATGTCTGACAAATGTTGATCAGTTGCCTCACAGCAGTTCTAGCGCATTCTCTAATTGGCAATCAATATACTTAATTGAAAAGCAGTGCTGCTGGTACTGCAGAACAAATCGCATTGTTTCAAACCATTCCCAAGCTGATAATGTATCAAACTGCGATAACAATGCAGTGGGATCTTTGAAACAAAATCTACTGACATTCGGCATCGATTGAATAATGACTTTTTTTCATTATTGTTAAATCCCTTTACACCCATAGTCATAGAAACGATTACGGTTAGTTGTAAGTTCAATAAGAACAATACCATTAATGGTAATAAGGTAAATATGTTTATGTCAGAAATTAAGAGTTTTATTCATCCAAGATGCCAGTGAAAAATACACAATCATATTCATCAGAAGTTAAATATTTCTTGGCTATTCAAAAAAGTAAATGATATTAAACGTGGTTAATTTCATGTTTGGACAGTCTGGCGTGTGTTAAGAGGATTTTGACATTTTCGTCTCGAAGCATACTATGCCTTAAATGTTATACGCAATATTGTTTCTATATCTATCTTTGATATCGACATCCTCTATTGAGTCATTGCAACTTAGGAGCTATGCAAAGTATTTAAAAGGCAAGTATCTAAGACCAATTCAAGTAAAGGTTATGACGGCATGCATAATTCATTTTTAATCTAATAAAAACAGAAATTGTTCTTCCAGCAACTTCTTTGTGTAAGAAATAACAGATTTCAAACTGGTTTATTTTCAGCTGTGACCAAAGTTCCATTGTGAACGCTCGGTCTAACCCTTAACGGTTGTTAAATAAGGTTGTTATATTCTAGGAAATAAGCAACGATTTTACACTTGTTTTTTGGATAACACTACTCATTTTAGACGTTATGTTCACGTGCGTGTGATAAAACTTTCGATGAGTCTAATTGTCCTTGTTATAAGGATTGTAGCGTTCGTTATAAGACATTATATCGAAACAGATCACAAGACAAAAAAGTAGATACATGTAGAAGGTGTTGAATTAGTTTTACATTTTTGTTTGCGTTCCTTTCTTCTGCAGACACAATTTCATTTGTCTTGTTTTAACAAGATTTCATATTTGTCACTCTCTTTTATGCATATAATCTTTTCCTGAAAGCTAGATTATGCGATGCATTTTGATGAGTTGTATACATATTCTATAACATGTCAACGTCTTATAAATCGGCACAGTGTGATAGTGGTCATAAAAATGTGTGACAGTTCGTATGCGAATCCGATAAAATGCCCTGCTATGACGCAAGTTGTCATACTTTGGCAGAAGGAAATGAAATGAAAAAAGGCACGATTGATTATTGTCTTAATGTTGTTTCATGTCATATCATGGCTCAAAGCAAATGTTGCGTACTCATGGCTGGGGTGTTATTGCTGCACATTATCATGATGTCATGGAACGGTGAATAAAAATGCTTTACTTTTTTGAACGCAACAATTCCCAGCATCTGTCAAAACAGAACAAACGATTATCAATGAATATTGGTAGAAAAGACAAGCAGACTTGCTTCTGATGGTTTACCTATAGTTGTTTATAAAATCACAAGGGGCCGAGAGGTTATAGTCGTTGACTTGCAATCTATCAGCCGCTCACCGCTGTGAGTTCGAATCCCGGTCTGGGCACTTCGGATTTTACAAGTGAGGAACCCTTCCAGCTGGCTTGCGGTAGGGCGGTGGTTCTACCCGGTTGCATTCTGTGCCTGAAATAGTGTACAGCGGTCCCCTGGGGTTTTCCTCCACCTGTAATGAGCTGGACGTCGCGATATGACTGAAAAACTGTTAAAGCGACGTTAAATTCCAAAACAAACAAAAATAGAATCACAATCTTCGAATATTCGCATGAGTATTGTTTACGCAATCAAAGATGCATTATAGCAGAACAGAACTTTTAAATTGTCAGAGATAACTTGGTTGATCAAGGACATGCTAACACCATGTCTGTAATCATGTAATTGCTGCGACAAAATAAATAAGTGTTAATGATGATAGTGATGTACATTTGAAATAATAAAGCTTTGACTAACCACTGATTTCAAATGCATTTTTTTAAATAAACTAACAAGGAAGCAATGGCAGGATAGATGTAAACTCTCATTTTACCGGACTAGAAGTAGATATTTATGCTTAATCGACAGAAATTACTAAAGAATTAGAAGAAGCCTTTAGTGTACGTAATTGAATCAATAAATTGAAACATAGTAAGAAAAAAAGGTTTTGCCATCCGCGATGAATTTTTTTGTTCTGCTACAAAACAACCCTTAGGTATATAAACATATTAAGGAAAAGGCTCGAGGGTCAAGAATCATTAATCATAGAAGTGATTCGGAATTTAGGGAGCAGGTGAACGAAACAATATTTATTTTGATTTAGTTCGTTTATGTATATTCATTATATGTCGGTGGATTTATTTTATTTCTTGCTCAACTGCTAGAGCGCCAAATATTTATTATTGTGTCAGTACCGTAATTATCTAAGCTTTAATCAGGGGCATGATTGATCTATATAACATAAAGGTAACATTCTTTTTAAAATTGAAACATTCAAGGGCCCATAACTCAGTTCAGCCTTAAATAAATCTGGCGTTTTTAAATTAATTTCTCGTCGATACCGAACCGTTTCTATAGACACTTTCATAGGTCCATAAATAGTATAGAGTTGAGTAGATCAAGCTTTTTTGTCTTAATGAGTTGAAATTTTCCGGAATATTTATTTGCTCAGCCAACTTGTAGCAACACAGGTAAATGCGAAGGCTAATACGTAAATGGTCCGAAGCCCAAATAAAGCTGTTATGACCATTTATAGGAAATTGCATCGGCACAATTTCACTTATTTCTGCTGATTTTGAATCATTATTGAAAACGCTATTTGTAACTGATGGCCAAGTATTGTGGCCATCCACTGAATTGAATAGTAACAGATCATACTTACATTAAACACGTTTGCGAACACATAAATTTAACTTGATAAGTCATTCATTGACGAAATGCTATCTCAAACATGATATAACATCATTCTTTCCAATGCCAGTTAGTGCTAATTAGAATAAGGTGCTTAAACGTCGATGTCGCAAATGATTTATTAAAAGAAGAAAGTGGATTGATAGTTAATGTTTTGTCATGATCTTAGAACTAATGAATAGGACAATAGATGATATTGTTGCAATAATGTAGCAACGGTTTCATCTAAATTAAATACTAAACACTTTGCTAAGAAATGTGTTTTTTTTATTATAAAACATACAATTTCATTAATTGTTTTGGCTAGAACAGATGTTCTTTCTTTGCAGGGTATGTTATTGCAAATTACGTTAGGAATATCTGTTACACTAGAAAGATCGGTTTGACTTATTTATATCTTATCATGTACCACGCACACGTTTTTGAAAAGTGAATCGACTGAGTGGGTGCTTTAAATATCAAATAGAAAATATCGTTTAACTCCATCATTCGTTGTAGATGTTTTACCCTATTTCAAGTGTCACATTTATATCTTTAACTATGCTTAGATACATTTCACAATAGCGTTGTTTTATCGGAAATGTTTAATTTGAAAACTTTTAAATGTGATAGGCTGGAAGTTGATCCTATCTCAAGACCGCATTAAAATATCGAGAACTGGTTCTAACCAGAAAATTGACTTGAACATGTTTTTTTTAAAACCACAGGCCTACAACATAATCAAGGCCACTATTAGACATCGAAAACCGGTTCTAACTAAGAAACAGACTTAAACATGTTTCTATAGACCAAAGGCCTTCGACAAAAACAATACTACTATTAGACTCCAAAAACCGGTTCTAACCAAGAAACAGACATGTTTCTATAAATCAAAGGCCTTCAACAAAATCAACACCGCTATTAGACATCGAGAACCGGTTCTAACCAAGAAACAGACTTGAAAAAAAGACCTTTGAAATGATCGAGTTAAAATCTTAATGGAAATTATATTAAACACTATAAAAACAAATATAGCTTCTTATTTTACTAACTTAAAAAATTATAACGACAACAGTTTAACTAGAGTACAACATCGTATTAGACTGAATAAAATTCTAATGCTTTTGATATTTGCTTTATCACTATCTATCAATGCTTAAAGGGGACTTCCCTAAACCTTTCGCGTTGAAAAGAATGTCAAAAGTATATTAGTCCGTTGTATACTAAGCATACACTAATGTGATATTTTTGTGAAACTTTTCTTTACTATTGTGAGACAATTCAAGGTTGAGAAACGGTTGTGGCCGATATTATTCGTCTTAGATTTAGAATGTATTCGTCAGTGTTTTAGTTCCGTTATTTTCAGATGGTTTTCTGATATCGTCTGTGTCTATCCGGTCATTTCTGTACAGTCTACACACATGCGCCGATATTCGGAATGTATTCCAGACATTCTCTTTAAACCCCGCCAAATTCATTTTTATCGTTTTCGTAGCATTTATAATACTTTTTGGGGGAATCTGGAAAACCCTTTCTAGCTCCCAGACAATATTAAAGTATAGAATAATGTAGTTAAACTAACTGAAGACATTTACTGGTCTAAATATATTGTCATGCTATTTATTTGGTGAATGCTTTATTGTTAAAAATTCTGGTCCTCCTAATTTCATTCTGTTATTCAATATTATTGCGATCTCAATTAAATAGAACTGGCGCGTGCGAAAATCGAAACCTTATGGGTTTTGAGATTTGTCTACTTTCAATATCGCGATAATTTCAAAAGTTATTTTTATGTTAACTAGACATGTATTGAAAACAACTTGAAAACTGATAATATTCAAATGGAGAGAGACATTTTTAAAACAGACTAGTTATTCAAAGATGCACGATACTTTTAAGCAAAAGTGACATTGTTTTAACGAATATGGATAATTGTTTTGATAATTGTTCAAAGATAAAATGACTGTCTTTCAAACATACTTAGAAACACAATAAGGTTAGAAAAGTAATTTTGAACTTTCCAATAGATAAACCATACTTTTTAAAACTTGTATCTGTTCATTTGATTTTAAAGTATAAACTTACATCAATATAGTCCAGGTCATATTGAAACGTTTCCATTTGCTTCATGACTGTGACAAACCCCTTGTGTCCCATGGTTAAACCGCCATTCCGGTTGGGGTGTTATATTGATCATTGTTGTTGGTGCAGCCCGCCAAAAGCTTGGTACGATATGAGTATTTAACGAAAGAAATTGACAAATTTGTCTTGTCCACAATTTCATTAATTCGGAATGCAATTTCGACATTTCGTGACAGTTCGTTTCTTTAAATATATAGTGTTCATTTATACAACTAATGTTTGCTGTGGTTCAAAAAACCTTCTAAATCAATTCTTACTTCATCCTTTTCAGCATTTTTGATTTATTTACTTTAAATCTCCCGTGATAGTCATGATACATTTTCGTCTCTTCTTCTGAAACCGAAATAGCAAAATAATCGAATATTTCGATTGTCAGTATAACTAGACACAGTATGAGTATACACATTTCATTTCGAAATATATAGTAACAGTGTTTATTTTTACTGTACTGCGTAGTTGATACTCCTTCGTTTTCTTCTTCAAACGACGTCTATCATATCAATGACCGAATCCTACATCTGTGTACCTAAACCGGTATTCCAAACTCTCTTTGATAGTGTATTAATAGTAATAATGAAAAACACATCAACGATCTGACATAACAACAGTCAGTTACAGGCAGTGATAATTGTCATGATAGAATATTCTTTTGTTCATACTTATTATGCATTGATACCATTGTATTCGATATAAATATAAAGAAGACGTCACATATAATTACCGATTCAATTCTGTATTGATTTAGCCAGCTTCAAAAGCACAATCTTAATATAGCAACTAATATACAACAGACATCTGCAAGACTCTTTCTTATATGCACCGAAAGAAATACTTTGGAAAATATTTGCTAACCGTTACACAACCTTACTGCAAACGGCTTGAAATTATGAGTTTATGATAGTGAAATAAACATCATATGCAAGATGTTCGGACAGGAAGCATATGTCAAAGCTTTAACTGAAAAAATAGTTATCTGGATAACATGTAAGATGTGTATTTTCGTTTAAGTTTGTAATGACGTAAATGTCGTTACTACAAATCGCCCGGGATAAAATGGATTTATATAATCGATATCGTGTTTATTGACGACAAGAAGTAATACTATTCGTACAGCAGTTATTACCATAAACTTAAACAATTTTTAAACTTTTACGAAAGAACGACATCAGGTAAAAATATATCGCAGTTAAAATATTGCTTTTCAAATCAGGTTCAAATATGTGTGTTGAACACAATATAACGCAGTTATCCTTTATAAACAATATTTAAGAAATTTCAGTTCAACATGATGAAATAACTGGCTGGGCATATTTGAGTATTTTCCCAGCACTGTCATTTGTTCATATATTTTCTCCAATGTCATGAGTACATAGTTAAGATGCCTCTACTAGAGTCAAACGTAAGACTAACTGCTATGTGATTTCATCAAACAATATTTAAACACACAACTTATATTGTGAAACCTCAGCATTAATAATGTTTGATCCATTACGTTGGCATTGTCATAGGTATGTCTCAATAGAAAAGTATATAATGAGTTTATGTCTAAAATTCCGGCGTTCTCGTTTAAAATCTTATTCTTGACAATATGGTTGTCTTTTAGATATCATGATGCACATGTTATGTCACTCACAATTTCCTTTTCTGCAGTCGCGTCATTTAACATTTTACGACATCCGTAATCATGGTTGTCAGTTTCCGTGATGTAAGAAATAAAAATGCTTCGTCCTATAGCCCAACCAACTTTAGAATATAACGACTGTTCAGCTCACATTTCGTCATACAGACCGTAATTTGCTATTTTGGAAACGTCTAAATATCTTCCTAATTTATTTACGTAATTAAATTTTCAAATGTCCGCCTTCTTGAAACCATGTTCTTTGGCAGCACGAACTTACAACATGATATATACTTTCCTGCATGTGATGTTGGACACTAGCTAAATAATTGCTCCCGTATTTGGACCTAGGCATATGGCAAGTGTCAATCCTTTAATTGGAAAAACATGATTGCACTGTTGATGTTAAAAGTATATCGGGTGACACGTAGTTGTTGTATTGAGATCTGAACAAACATATATTTTCAACATCCTATATCCAATGCATGAAATATGCTGTAAAATAAATAAGCTAACACAGTGCAAGAAGCAACAAGGCACGTTGCACTGCTGTCTAACCTGATTTCAACTCAACTACATCTCACCATCAGATATAAAATACCAGAGTGCCTTTTGAGTAAACATCATTTCTTATTGCAAATATCAAAGAAAGTTTTGTTAAGTTCCGTTTCCGTTACAAACATCATACCTCGTTGTGAGTTTCTTTGAATACTTTTTTCAAGTAATATGTTTAAATTTACTGTTTTCGTATCTTAATAAAATAAGTTTCCACGCAAACTGTCATTTATGTTTCATCTGTTCTAAGACAAATGCATGATGTATTATATAGTTCAAAGAAACAACAAAGCAGATTGAAAGTTACAAAAATGACGAAATCATAAAAGAAGTTAGTGAAACATTATTTGCCCTGGACATATGAGGTACCTTACGCATTGTAATTTCTTCTAGTTAATTTGCAATTGCCATCGTACATTTAATTAATGTTCTCCATTCTATTGTAGACTAAAGCAATCCATTGGTATACTATTTAAGAAAAATATACAATAAAAACATAAAATCAATGTAACGCAGTATGCAAACTTTGACCTATACAACACTGAGATTCTCCTTCCAAATCAAATCAAAGTTAAGCGCTTGCATGTGGTACTTAATTTGCATGCTTCTTAACTTGTTAGTGATTTAGTATACACTATTAGGATATATTACAAGTCGTTAGACACACCTCAACTGGATATGGTTTGAAATATCATATTTGAAGTAATTTCAAATTGCTGATATGAATTGGCTTATGGATACATGTAGCAATATAAAATTACATTGTTGTCTGCTTCGTCCATATTCTTCATAATAACGCCCGTTTTACCCTATAAACTGCGACTCCTCCCAGTAAATACCTTGAAAGTTTTTCACAATACGAAAAGTGTATGGAGACGTAGACCAATCTAAGTTCTAACAATATATTCTGATATGAAAACAAATTGATATTTTTTCTTCATATTTACAAACTATCCAAATTACTGCGACTGTTCCTAACCTTGTCACTAGAAACGTCAAAGTAGTCGATGACATTTTGAGCCAAATTTTATGTAAAGCACTATACGCAATTAACAACAGTTACTAACTGTACGGATGTATCACGCTCCCATGTCATGGCAACATATGTTTACATATCACCACGTAGGAACTTTATCGTATGGTTAGCACCCAACCCCGCTACATTGCTTGTACACCACAGCCGGCCTATGGATGATTGCTCACGCTTACAATGGCATTTTGTCAAAAAAACAAAACAAAAAAAACCCCAGATAATTACTCAAATTATGATTATCAAGTATGGTTGTCCCAACCAGCATGGACTCGAAAACAGTTATGGCTGATTTGAGTATACTAGAAGAAGACCCGCGCAAGCCCAGATAGTCGTAAGGAAGCATACAGACAGACGATTATTTTTGAGTGACAGAATATACAAAGCTCTGACAGAATAGAAAATTCATTTAATCCGTTGTACAACCCTTGCACCTTGCAACAATTTATTTCTACAAACCGAACAAAACGAATAAGAAAAATAATTTACATAAAAAAACACTTCACATTGAGCAGAAATTCCTAAGACCAACATGTCTGAAAAGGGAGTTTTTCTTCTACTATAGCGGCGTAATACCTCGATTTCTAATATGTGGGCAAATCCAAGGTACAGATAATTTTTTTAAAATTGTGTTGATGGAGTGAATCAATATAATGGCACCCTTTGTAAGAGTACTGGTTTTTATTTGTTCTCATGAATACCAAGTTTTTATATAGCTTTTAACGGAACTCACATAGCCATCTTTTCAAAATATCGCTGCATGCTAGAAATACGCTGTTGTTCCATATTTTAAAAACAAGAAACGTCAGAACCGAGTCTTAAACCCGTTGTAATCCTATAATTAGGGTGTTACAGTCAAGTACGAAACTGGTTGAGCTGTTTTGCAATCACACAATGTAGAAAGGTGTAACAGAAATAAAACCATAAAATATAACTGCATGTCCGAGAAGTAATTATTTGAACCCGTTCCTCGACATCAACACTTTATGCAAATGATATTACAATAAGAATACTAAAATCGTTCCTGTCAGTTTGGTTAAAGTTAATCGAATGCATCAACTTTATTAAACATGTGAAAGTCGGAAAAGATGGACGTGGTAAGTTGGCATGTCATTCAAGCAACGTCATGAATGATCAGTTATACTTTATTTTTGTTGGAAGAAATGTAGTGAGAATTTATCTTAGATGTGTCATGTGAAGGGAGATTTTACTAACCAAAGTTGTATTTTCCCCCAAAACATCAGATAAACTATACGAATCCTGACAGAATAAACTATGAAATTATAAATAGAAGAGCAATGATGTAATAACTTCACACTAAAAACCTGTGTATCATATTTTTCGTTCGGTTCTTCTTTCTGTCTGAATCGGCTAACACGGTGTTTATCATTGAGGATTAGGGTACGCAACTGGTACCTTCTACAAAGAGAAAATAGACGGATATCGGTACCCGTCTTAAGGATATTCTGATTTTTAATTATATATTTTCCTATTTTAGAACTTTATAAATTCCCATGAATCGTGTCCAAACTGCTGACTTTCGTTCGTATCTGAGAGACAACTACGCAATTTTGATATGAACTCTTATTGTATGATTGGTAACTTTGATCAGAAAATACACCTTAAGATCGGTAAATCGACAAGAACAACAGTTTGGTCTTTTAATAGTATAGATGGAAGGATATTTATCCTTCGTATACAGTATCATCATCATCAACAACGACTCTGAAACGGTCTCAAATGAAATTTATAATGACGAGCAACATCGCCCTCCTCGTTTGGGACAAATAAGTTCCCACTGATGCTTAACTGTAGGAATATTTTTAATCAACTTTTATTGAAAGAAGAATGTGCCCTAATTTGAATCCAAATTCTTTCAAAATCCAAATGGATACTTATGTAACCTGATCATCCGTTAGACTGCGTAGAGTGCATGTATACGTGCATACTGATGAATTGCTAGTATACATTAAGCTATGCGGAGTCTTTAGGCTTATCCATAGTATATTATGTTCAACGTTACATTGCCTTTAAACTCTATTGTTGATGTTTTATATGTATTTTATGAATATATCTAGTATAATAGTTACGATTCCGGTGTCAGTCTATGTATCAAACGCCAATTAAATATCCAATGTTCACCATTAACATATTTTGAAATTCTTTAGTAAAACGGTAAAGATTCTTTCTCATGAGCAGTCTACAGCAATCGTGTCGACCCATTGATGCATAAACGGTCCGGATATTGAGTATAACAGAGCTGACCTTTTTCAAAAACACATCTTGACAGGAGTTGACACACCTCATCCGCAGCCCTAAGTTAGATACATTTCTGCCTTTGTCACTTTGGGAAGTAGTTTTGCAATCCAAATAACTGAGTGTCTTTGGAAGCGGTTATAAGAGTGACATTATTATTCTTGGGGATAACAGCATTTTTATATCTTGTTGTATTTTCGCATTCTATTTGGTTGGTTACTTTGAAAGCGGTGTTAATATGAATCAGGCCTTGAATAATATTGTGGTATATTAGCGAGACTTAAAAATTCACAGTACGTTATGAGTTTCTCCGGACATTACGCACGATGACAAACTATCAGCCAATTTCTATTACTGTGTTAGCGTATTGTTCCAAGCAAGCCAACCTATGTAATTATAAATTATGATACGTTCGTTGCAGACAATATTCTATCCTATATTCGACAAGTCATTTTGCTCACAATTATAAGAGTTCATACCCTTGACAAGAAACTAATTCGTAGATATCAAAGAATCGAGATGTTTTGCACCTTTGTACTGTATTTTTGGAATAACAGTTAACTAACAGCTTTACTTTAGTTGTTGAATTTTGACATACAATTTGCGATTCTGACAATTTTCCATTTAACGTTGGATATTCATGTTCCTACATATCAGTCCTAGCTGGCAGAAAGTGACGTAAATCAAACGAACAAACCTACATATCATCCGTTCAATAAGGACAATTGGAATGTAATGTGAAGTAGAAGAATGCAACATCTTGAAGCAAACGTAAAGGTCATTGAGCTCGAGGATAGCTTTCTTGAGCATCATATTGATAACTGAATTGCAACATGCTTATTTTGTTCTTACTGAATCGCAAAGAATTTGCCCATTCATTTAAATGGAGATTTAAGACAGTTGTATGCTTAATTTTTCACGATCGTTTTTCATTACATTTGGTTAATATACTACTCAAAGTTTGATAAGATCCACTGTTTTCTCTGATGATTGCGTCATCTATAAGATAACAGGAATGTTTTAGTTCAATAATCCAACTCAGATGACTAATTAATGGTTCTTATCAAATAAACAATACAAACAGAACTTAATATATCATAACCTGTTTATTGTATTAACCCAATTAATACTACCTACAGATTACAATAGTAGCCCTTATCAAATTTTGATATATATGTTACATTAGAAATGCTTTGAAAAGGAAAGGTTTTGAGTAATAACACATGGATGAAAATGTTTAAGAAGGATGGTGTTGAAATTGATTTGGAATTGAATAAGGAATCATATCTTGAAAGAATAATTATAGTTTACAACGGAATTTTATAAGTGCCATCGTCCCATTGCGTTTGCGCTCCATTCAACGGTCACAAAAAATGTTTTGCAAGTTTAAACTTAAAACTGGTGCAACATGTTTTACCAAAGTTTCCTATATATCGTATAAGAGAAATGTCAAAAAGATACATGATATTCAAAACATTACTTCAAAAAGGCTATCAACGCGATGACCCTAACAGGATCCCGCAGATACAACAAACACACTTAGTCTATTTTTTGCGTTGACGCTACTTCTTCCTTGAAAAGAAAATGTTACGCTGTAATAAATGGTGAACATCGCGTATCTTTTCTAACATTTCTCTAATACATGTACATAAATAGGCAATATTGGTGAAAAATGTTGCATCAGTTTGAAGTTTAAACTTG